>SJYC01017492.1:0-17948 GCA_006408675.1 Madoqua kirkii | reverse complement strand
TGGTCATTACACATTTACAAACACCTTAAACAACAGATAAATATGAACAATTGCAATAATTACAAAATTTGTTATGAAATTTAAATTCACTCACATTTAAATTCTAGTCTAAAAGGATCAACTTTATAGAGGCACTTTAGTTATTCCTTATTTCTGTACCATTTGGTAGACCTACTAGGTTCTTTCAGTACTTCTTTTGGTGTTTTCCTGTGGTTTCAGAAGCTATTGAATTAATTCTTTCTGGAAATTTTACTGAACTTTACAGATTACCCTCCCCCTCAGAACAGCAGATTCTGTAGACTCTAGGTAATCAATCAGTTCCTAGGGACCTTTTGTGACCCTGTAATTCATGGGAATTAAATTCTAGTGATATGCTATTTGGCTGAGTTCCTTTACTATATTTTGTTGTTTGATATTTGGATGTCTCTCTCCCTTCCCCTTCCCTCTCTCTGTCACATACTTTCATTTCTGTAAGTTGCTGCCTTTCCAATAAATTAAATTTCAAATGGTCTGCAATATTTAACTCATTGAAACATATATCTTTGCAGTACAGTAACCTGTTGTGATACCATGAATTTCTCATTAGTATTTCATTTTGACTCAAAAGCCCATCTAGAGTTTTTATCTCCTGGGAGATGAGGGACTGAGGCTGAACTATTAGCACTGCTCTTTCGTTCTTTCGCTAACTAATCATTTTTTAATGCTGCAGAACCTTTGTTTTCACTTGGCTTTTCTCTGAAGCCACACAGTAAGGATAATTAGAGCTGCTTTCTCTCTGGTTGTTATGAGTGACCATGAGTAGTCATCAAAACTTTCTATACTTGGTATACAGCTATATTTTCCAGGATGACTTGAGTTAGATGGAAAGAAAGTTTATAAATAATGACATGATTATAAAAAACTCAAAGTATATATATAACCAACTGCTTTATTAGCATCGTTAAAAACTATACACCTCTTATTCATTTTCACCCTTCATTATCACAAATCACCTTTGAAACAGTCCTTTCATGAATTCCAGGTAACACTTTCATGGTAATTCTGACCATCTTTCATAATCTCCTCTACTAATTTCTTCTTCTTTTCTGCCTCATTTTCTCGACTGCATTTTCACATGCACGTGCAAACATACACAGATGACTAACAAACTGACATTAGTAGTTCAGTGTCCCCAGACCTCTGGCCTCACATTTCCTCTGCCTATTCTGTGTCTCTTAAATGCCTAGTAAGCAGCCCAAACTGATATGCTTTTCGTCTTCCTCCCTAACCTGCTTCTCCTACATGCCTTCCCAATACCATAAAACCAGCTCCATTCTTTCTGTTCTTCAAACCACAATCAGGTCACTACCTTCAACATCTTTCTCACATACATCAAATGCTTTAGAAAATCTCATTCGTATTGACTTGGAAATGTATTGGGATCTGACCACTTTTCAAGTCAATGCAATCTCTCTCTATGACTGCTAGCCTCCTAGGTGGTGCCTCACTTCTGCTCTTGCCCTATCTGTGTCCACTGCCCACACAGCCACAAGTGGCTGCCCATTTGACTCAGGGAAGATTCAAACTCTCCCCACTGGCCTCTAAGTCTCTACATGAGTATACTTTCTAGACATCTGACCTCATCTCCAACATTCTTCCCTCTGCCTAGACCACTCCTCTGTCTAAACCATAACCTCTTGGTTCACTATTTCTTTTCTGTAGCTTCTCCTCTCTGGCATATTTTAGCCTCTTTCTCTGATTTATTTCTCTTTCTAGTACTTATCACCAATGACATAGAATATTTTGCTTATTTATGTGTTTATCCTAGTTGCTTACCTTTCTCTTTCCACCAGAAGGCAAGCTCTAGTGACTTCCATATACTAGGTACTCAATAAATACAAGTTGGATAAATACAATAAATAAATACAAGAATTATATTTAAAGGTACAGCATTTAAATTTGGATATCAATAAGAATTTCTGATCTTTCACAAATTCAATTTGCTTAAATTAATGGTGGTATAATTTTCAGTACCTACTCAAACTATCAAATTGGTCAGTTGGAGTTCCCTTTAACTTTACTCTTTTGTCCTTTTTAATATTGCTTCTGCTGCCTTTGAGAGCATTCTTAATGAATGGCAAAAACAAAATATCCGGGTACATTATACTTTTTCCTGAACTGAGACATGGAAGTAGCTCCCTTCCAAGCAGAACTGGTGTTTTGCACTGGAGAGCAGTATTAGAGACCACAGCCTTGGTCCTAGTGGTGCCCTTAAAATTAATCACCCAGTCACGTCCAACTCTTTCTGACCAAATGGACTGTAGCCCACTAGACTTTTCTGTCCATGGAATTCCCCAGGCAAGAATACTGGGTTGCCATTTCCTTCTCCGGGGATCTTCCTGACCCAGGGACAAACCTGGGTCTCCTGCACTGCAGGAGATTCTTTATCATCTGAACCATCAGGGAAGGTCCCTTAACATTTGACAATGGATGCATTCTAGTACTGGGACTTCGCCGCTGGTTTGGTGGTAAAGAGTCCTGTTTCTCAGTGTGTCCTTGTGACCAAGCATACACGTGTACGCTCTGTTTCTGACCTAAGTAAGTTTCTTGAGCTAGTTTGGGGGAAAGATCAGAAAGCAAGTTTAAAAGACCAAGCACACCCTGAATTTCTTTTTGTCTACTGTGCTATAAGTGCATTATTTACCCCAAGCAGTAGAAACAGGACCTCTAACAGAAGAGATTCTATGTGGTATATATTATCCACTTATATTAAAATTTCACTCAATATCAAGTTTTTCTCCAAGGAATTCAAAATGCTTTACACAGATTAGGAATGGTGGCAAGTCACTTGTGAAGTAAATAATGCTTTGAAATAACATAGCACTCATCATCAGAGGACCCCAAAGCACTTCAAATGACTAGTCTTATTTATCCTCACCATGTTCCTATGAGAAAAGCAGATATTATTTCCGCTTTGCAGATAAAAACCATCACAAATTGGCTATGAAGTATGTCAGAGGCAATGTTAGATGAAAGTGAAAAAATAGTGCCTGGGTGGGGATTTTCTTCTCTTTGACCAACACACTGTCAGTAAGACCATCCTTTACTACATAAAGAGTTTAGTGGTATTGTCCTTCCAAAGAACTGGAAAAAGCATAGCTTTCCAGTTATCATTTACCTGGTAAAGTAACAATACTCTAATAACCACTCTGAGTAAGGTCCCTGCACAGGAGATTATGTATGCCTTGCAGATTCTTTGTACAAAACTAGGAAAGTAGTAACTAACTTGCAGGTGACAGTGACCAGCAATTTCATCCATAGTTAATTCCCAATTTTTCTACTCTTTTCTCCTTTACTATTGAAGCTTTTGGGGACTTTCATGCATAGTTGCTTCTGTGTGTGCTCAGTCACTTCAGTCATGTCCAACTCTTTGAATAGGCTTAAGACTATTGCCTACCAGGCTCCTCTTTCCATGGGATTTCCCAGGCGAGAATACTTGAGTGGGTTGCCATGCCCTCCTCCAGGGATCTTTCTGACCCAGGGATCAAACCCACATCTCCTGTGGCTCCTGTTTTGGCAGGCAAATTCTTTAGCACTGAGCCACGGGGAAAGCCCATAGTTGCTTCAAAGTATCTGCAAATGTTTCATCTTGATTTTCACCAAAAGCCACATAACCCTTTCAAAAAATGAGAAATTCAGACAACCGTTAAAATGTGTGTGCATACAGAGAATATTTTATTTTCGTATTTCCTTTACTTAGACTTCTTTTCACAGCTCTGATAAGATCTTCTTACCTGCAAACTTGAGGTAGTTAGTAGCATAGCAATTCTCCAGACAATGGGGAACCTCAGAGGGCAGCAACAAAGGAGCCCTGTCCCAAGCAGCAGGGGAAGGGATTTTGATCCTTGTTAGTAGGTACCTCCAAGAACATTACTGACTTTTCAGTCACCTCTGGAATTGAAATATAGTACAATGGGAAGCACTTATTCAATGCCTACTTGAAATGTTTACTTTGTTCTTTAACACTGAATAGGTTGCTTTCTGTTTCCTGATTAACTACCACTAGAAGAGTGATAGGATCATTCTGTGAGAAATAAAACAGCTTAATGATGAGGCAGTTAGGCCCAGCTGCTTCCAGAGTATCTTCTCCGGAGGATTCCAAGTGGAGTGTGTGTGTGTCCCTGAATTCCATATGAAGTTCTAGGTGTGTTAATCAGAGTTTTTCAAAGAAATAGAACTAACAAGATGTCAACAGATATATGATAGAGGAATAAACACACACAGATCTATCTATCTATCTATGTACTTTAAGGAACTGGCTCATACAATCATGGGACCTGGAAAGTCAAAATCCACAGGGTAGTGTGGCAGGCTGGAAATTCCTTCACACACTTAAAAAAATACCTCCACAGCAACATGTAGACAGACCACTGTTTGATGGAACAGATCGGCACCGAGCCTAACCAAGTTAGCATATACATTTAACCATTACATTTGACACATTTAGGAAAGTTTATGAAACTGCTGAAAAATATCAGATTTAGGGTACATGACCTTTTTTGAGAGGTAAGAGTCCAGAGTTTTCATTAGATTGTCATAGAGTATTTTTCCTAAACCAGGTTAAGAACAGTTGTATTAAAAGCAGTTTACAAAATGTAAAAGAACATTGTGATAAAACACCATTTACTGAATGCCTACTGTATGCTAGCAATTTTAATATCTGATATGTTTATATAATTAATCCTAACAGCAGCACCCACTTATTGAATATCAATAGCTAACAAGTGAGAGCTAAATGAGGCAATGAGAACTAAACCTAATACCAAGGTCTTATTCATAATACACATACCTCGCTTTTTGCTGCTAGCCAGGACACAATTGCTTGTTATTGAGAGCCAGCTCCATTGCCTTCCTATTTTACTTCTCTTTGACATTTATAAAATAAGTGTTCTACATATTCTGACTAAATCTAATGCCAAAGCTTCACTTTCAAAAGCTGAAATTACCATAGCTATTCCCACTGGTATCCACAAATATTTTATCAAATTGTTCCTTAAATTGAAGCAAGGATGACAGGTCAAAGTGCACTGGCCTGAAATATTGTGTCGTCATTATAACCACTATGCTGTTAATGTTCCTCTTGAGAAAACTGCACCCTCACTGGCTGCTAGTACAACTTAGACACTGCACCAAGCAATGGGTATTTGCCTTTGGAGGCTGGATGTAAACCTAATAAGATGGTGCAGTTGTAGGGGGTGGAAGTATTCTAATTTGTGTTTTCCCAAAGAAAACTGTCATTGATGAAAGTCTCAAGGGAAAAAGTTTTAGGATGGATAGTGCCTTTCTTCCCACAGGAAATACAGAATTTTCCTAATAGATGATGTTGAACAAAAATTCTACTTGATTAACATTTTGTCTGTACTCACCTATCTTCCTTAAAATTATTGCCACACACTAGAACAATTAGCCTCGTTCATAAATAGGCAAAGGAGAGAAAGGCAAAATCAGATTTCCTAACGCAAACTAGAATTGCAAGTAAACCTGTCAACTTTGGTGACTAGATTGAGGACATTTTTTGATAAGAAAGCACAGTGAAGTGTTGGGCAGATAAAAAGATCTCTCTACCCTTCTAGATTCTCTGGCTTGTATAATAATAAAATTGACATAAGACAAATTGACAGGAGAAAAACAAATTTAATTATGTACTAATGAGGGTCCCACAAAGACAATGAGACCCAAGGATAAGTCACGTGGTTGTGATTGCCAACTACAAATTGGCACTTGTCATCTACCTCTGTACAAAGATTAAATTATGAGCCACTGCAGCTGCTGACCTTCAACTTCTCCTGGAAAGTGTGCAGAATCAAGATCAAGAATGAAGCATTCTGTGCTCTTGGAAAATCTGGAAGAATAGGTCTTCAGATGGTTAGATATTTTCAGAAGAAAATTTTATGAGCCCAAGTCTGGCATCTCCTTGTGTTTAGAAAAGCACTAAAATCCTTCACAGTGACATCTGCTCCTCATGACTGGCAGTAACTTTCATGAAACTAACAGCAACTTTCTTCAAAAAATATGTTCTTGATTGCATATACTCCTCCTTCACCAAAATCTCATATATACTGACCTTCCCTCCTATCTTTGGAGCAGTTTCTCAGAGCTGTCTGAAATGCTGTCTCCTGGCCCATAGTCTTTATTCTGCCCCAAATAAAACTCACAACTTTCACACTGTGCAATTTTTTTTCCAGTCAACAAAACTTCTGTGCTATTCTGAACTTAGAAACAGGAATAAGGGCCTGGGAGTTCAAAGGGGATGAAGGTGATTCATTGGACAATAAGAAGAGCGAGTGTTTAGTAATAAGTTGCTTGTTCTGCCATCCAGATAGTTCATTCAGACAAAATGTTCTCTCTCTTTCTGGGCCGGACCCCTCATCTAAATTCTGTTAGTAATTAGGGGAGGAATAAGTTTTTCTTAAGTCAGCTGGATTTCAATTATCCTCATCCAATTAGTCCATATGCCAAAATGGCACATTTTAGGGAGGCTCATTCTGAACCCCTTCAGAAGTTCATCCTATTGCTACTTAATGCCCTGCATTATATTAATATTACACAAATATCTTTCTATGAGACTCTTCCATAAGTTTTGGCTAAAAGAGTATTTAAATCCATTTCTTCATTTAAGCAAATTTCTGTTTGGCTTTAAAACATATTTTAATTGGATACTGTCTAGTTTTTATTCATATGTTACATATGTTACATTACTGATTTGTCTTAAGGATTTTTATTAGTGGCCATTGTTACCTTTTCGCTAGAAATATGACTGCTCATATCTTTAATTTATGTATTGTAATTTATTGCATTTGCTGTTGCTAATGGTGGTGATTCATGTTATACAAAAGATTATTGTCTAAGAGAACCTTTCCTGCAAAATGAATTTATAATAAAATCTTTAGAAATTCTATACCAAATTAATTCTGACTTGAACAACTTAGGCACCCAAAAGCCAGTGGATGAGATGCAAGCCATCTTTATCCTAATTTCATGAGAGCTATATATATATTTTTAATGTGCTTTTGAACAAAAAATAAAACATCAGAATTATTCTAAGTTCTCATTTTTCCTAGAAAAATTTATTTCTACAGGGGAAAGCAAAACTTTCTAAAACTTGGAAGCCTCAAAAGAGTTTGGTGTTATCAAGCTGAATCAGCAGGGGAAGGGATTTTGATCCTTGTTAGTAGGTACCTCCAAGAACATTACTGACTTTTCAGTCACCTCTGGAATTGAAATATAGTACAATGGGAAGCACTTATTCAATGCCTACTTGAAATGTTTACTTTGTTCTTTAACACTGAATAGGTTGCTTTCTGTTTCCTGATTAACTACCACTAGAAGAGTGATAGGATCATTCTGTGAGAAATAAAACAGCTTAATGATGAGGCAGTTAGGCCCAGCTGCTTCCAGAGTATCTTCTCCGGAGGATTCCAAGTGGAGTGTGTGTGTGTCCCTGAATTCCATATGAAGTTCTAGGTGTGTTAATCAGAGTTTTTCAAAGAAATAGAACTAACAAGATGTCAACAGATATATGATAGAGGAATAAACACACACAGATCTATCTATCTATCTATGTACTTTAAGGAACTGGCTCATACAATCATGGGACCTGGAAAGTCAAAATCCACAGGGTAGTGTGGCAGGCTGGAAATTCCTTCACACACTTAAAAAAATACCTCCACAGCAACATGTAGACAGACCACTGTTTGATGGAACAGATCGGCACCAGAGCCTAACCAAGTTAGCATATACATTTAACCATTACATTTGACACATTTAGGAAAGTTTATGAAACTGCTGAAAAATATCAGATTTAGGGTACATGACCTTTTTTGAGAGGTAAGAGTCCAGAGTTTTCATTAGATTGTCATAGAGTATTTTTCCTAAACCAGGTTAAGAACAGTTGTATTAAAAGCAGTTTACAAAATGTAAAAGAACATTGTGATAAAACACCATTTACTGAATGCCTACTGTATGCTAGCAATTTTAATATCTGATATGTTTATATAATTAATCCTAACAGCAGCACCCACTTATTGAATATCAATAGCTAACAAGTGAGAGCTAAATGAGGCAATGAGAACTAAACCTAATACCAAGGTCTTATTCATAATACACATACCTCGCTTTTTGCTGCTAGCCAGGACACAATTGCTTGTTATTGAGAGCCAGCTCCATTGCCTTCCTATTTTACTTCTCTTTGACATTTATAAAATAAGTGTTCTACATATTCTGACTAAATCTAATGCCAAAGCTTCACTTTCAAAAGCTGAAATTACCATAGCTATTCCCACTGGTATCCACAAATATTTTATCAAATTGTTCCTTAAATTGAAGCAAGGATGACAGGTCAAAGTGCACTGGCCTGAAATATTGTGTCGTCATTATAACCACTATGCTGTTAATGTTCCTCTTGAGAAAACTGCACCCTCACTGGCTGCTAGTACAACTTAGACACTGCACCAAGCAATGGGTATTTGCCTTTGGAGGCTGGATGTAAACCTAATAAGATGGTGCAGTTGTAGGGGGTGGAAGTATTCTAATTTGTGTTTTCCCAAAGAAAACTGTCATTGATGAAAGTCTCAAGGGAAAAAGTTTTAGGATGGATAGTGCCTTTCTTCCCACAGGAAATACAGAATTTTCCTAATAGATGATGTTGAACAAAAATTCTACTTGATTAACATTTTGTCTGTACTCACCTATCTTCCTTAAAATTATTGCCACACACTAGAACAATTAGCCTCGTTCATCAAATAGGCAAAGGAGAGAAAGGCAAAATCAGATTTCCTAACGCAAACTAGAATTGCAAGTAAACCTGTCAACTTTGGTGACTAGATTGAGGACATTTTTTGATAAGAAAGCACAGTGAAGTGTTGGGCAGATAAAAAGATCTCTCTACCCTTCTAGATTCTCTGGCTTGTATAATAATAAAATTGACATAAGACAAATTGACAGGAGAAAAACAAATTTAATTATGTACTAATGAGGGTCCCACAAAGACAATGAGACCCAAGGATAAGTCACGTGGTTGTGATTGCCAACTACAAATTGGCACTTGTCATCTACCTCTGTACAAAGATTAAATTATGAGCCACTGCAGCTGCTGACCTTCAACTTCTCCTGGAAAGTGTGCAGAATCAAGATCAAGAATGAAGCATTCTGTGCTCTTGGAAAATCTGGAAGAATAGGTCTTCAGATGGTTAGATATTTTCAGAAGAAAATTTTATGAGCCCAAGTCTGGCATCTCCTTGTGTTTAGAAAAGCACTAAAATCCTTCACAGTGACATCTGCTCCTCATGACTGGCAGTAACTTTCATGAAACTAACAGCAACTTTCTTCAAAAAATATGTTCTTGATTGCATATACTCCTCCTTCACCAAAATCTCATATATACTGACCTTCCCTCCTATCTTTGGAGCAGTTTCTCAGAGCTGTCTGAAATGCTGTCTCCTGGCCCATAGTCTTTATTCTGCCCCAAATAAAACTCACAACTTTCACACTGTGCAATTTTTTTTCCAGTCAACAAAACTTCTGTGCTATTCTGAACTTAGAAACAGGAATAAGGGCCTGGGAGTTCAAAGGGGATGAAGGTGATTCATTGGACAATAAGAAGAGCGAGTGTTTAGTAATAAGTTGCTTGTTCTGCCATCCAGATAGTTCATTCAGACAAAATGTTCTCTCTCTTTCTGGGCCGGACCCCTCATCTAAATTCTGTTAGTAATTAGGGGAGGAATAAGTTTTTCTTAAGTCAGCTGGATTTCAATTATCCTCATCCCAATTAGTCCATATGCCAAAATGGCACATTTTAGGGAGGCTCATTCTGAACCCCTTCAGAAGTTCATCCTATTGCTACTTAATGCCCTGCATTATATTAATATTACACAAATATCTTTCTATGAGACTCTTCCATAAGTTTTGGCTAAAAGAGTATTTAAATCCATTTCTTCATTTAAGCAAATTTCTGTTTGGCTTTAAAACATATTTTAATTGGATACTGTCTAGTTTTTATTCATATGTTACATATGTTACATTACTGATTTGTCTTAAGGATTTTTATTAGTGGCCATTGTTACCTTTTCGCTAGAAATATGACTGCTCATATCTTTAATTTATGTATTGTAATTTATTGCATTTGCTGTTGCTAATGGTGGTGATTCATGTTATACAAAAGATTATTGTCTAAGAGAACCTTTCCTGCAAAATGAATTTATAATAAAATCTTTAGAAATTCTATACCAAATTAATTCTGACTTGAACAACTTAGGCACCCAAAAGCCAGTGGATGAGATGCAAGCCATCTTTATCCTAATTTCATGAGAGCTATATATATATTTTTAATGTGCTTTTGAACAAAAAATAAAACATCAGAATTATTCTAAGTTCTCATTTTTCCTAGAAAAATTTATTTCTACAGGGGAAAGCAAAACTTTCTAAAACTTGGAAGCCTCAAAAGAGTTTGGTGTTATCAAGCTGAATAGACAAATAGAAATCCTATAAAGGATCACTCTAGAAAATAAAACACATCAGTACAAAGTGTCAGCATTAGAGCGGAACTAAATTTTATGTTTAAAATGTGTGTGTTTCTCTGCATATCACAAAAAAGGGCAAAAGCAAGCATTCTGCATTGTTTATAACATCACACTTTCCCCCTATTTTTATATGCTATTCTGTCTTCCTTTATCCATGGTAGCTCAGCTCCCTACTTTATGCAACCAAAGTCTTTTTGTGAAATCAAAACACCACAAGAAAAGATCTGATCACAGATTTTTTCAATTAATTAATTGATCTTATCAATCAATATTTCAATGAGAAAATAATTTAATATATGGCTACCATCTTAAGTTTTATCTCTAACTTACATAATAAAAACAATTTACCAAGAGCAGAAGAAACGCATCCCATTACAACAGTGTGTACATTTAAAAAAAAAAATCTATCTTACTTTCTACCCTGGCAAAAAACATAGTGATTTCCCGCTTCTGTGTTTTTCTTCATGTTCATCCCTTTACCTGGAATGACTTTGCCTTTGTTCATCCTTCAAAATCTGATTCAAGCTTACATCTTGTATGAAGTTTTCTGGCTGCAAATATTCTCTCTCTGGATTCCCATTGCTACTTACTTATCCTTGCTTATAATCCATCACTTTCTAATTTGTCTCAAAATTAATTATGCCCATGTCTTACAACCCTCTAATAAGCTAAATTTCTTGATAGGATTATCATGTATAATTTTAAAACCAGCTCAGTGTCTAGCAGAGGACAAAGCACACAGTAGGGGTTTAATAAATGCTTGTTGAATAAATGAATTAAAATGAATATGAATTTAATTACATAAGTTAAGTAACAGAGTATAGTTTCAAGGAGTATTAACTGATTCTTTGTGCTAGTATTTTTTTGATCAAATGTGGAAACATGTGTTTCCATCTTAACAAATTATTTCTAAAACCCAGAGATTAAATTAAAATTGCTGATTTTAATTTAAAATAAAACTAAATTTTGATATACTGTCAGCATATACAGCAGTGATGTTAGATTCAAATGATATAATTTTAGTAGTTTCTGAATTTCTATACCTCAAGAAATGTGATGTTATGTTAAATGAAGGTAAGAAGAGGTTGTGAATAATGTGAAGAAAATTATAACTTAGCCCGTAACTAATAAAAGTAAAGAACAATAAGAAAAGTTCAGATAGAAACTATTAAACTTGTCTATGAACGAACAGAATAATCCGTACCTGTTACTGAAAGTAAATGATGCATTTCCTGAGCCATCAGTGCCTCTGCAGCTAAAGTCCAGCATTAAGGAACTGCTGAGATACAAGAAAAGTGATAGGACATAAACCCCTCTCATGATTTAAGCTGTGTCAAAAGATGTAGTTACCTTCCAAAGAAATAAAGCCAACTATCACCAATATTTGCTGAAACCAGTTTATAATTGTAGGGTCTTGCAGGGGGGCAGCTAAAAACTGCAGCTGCCTCCTCAGCTATTGCTTTCTAAGGTTCATTTTAAAGAAGCTGGTACACCTTCATGCCACAGGATCTCCAAAGTGGTTCCTGTGTTACTTCCCAGCACACAGAACCTTGATTTTGCTCCTCAGTTTGACCTCTATCTCTCAGAAGGAGACTTCCACCCATTTGCTGTGGCTTTTCCTAGGTTCCCTTTATTTTCAGGCTTTTTCTTCATCGTACATGGTTGCAACTTTACCCCATAGGAAAGATCAAGTTTTGATTCAGCCTAAGTACAATTTGTTCCTAACAGAAGATGCCTGGATAATGCTACCCAGCAGAGAAAGACTGTGCCCTCACACAGTCACTGATATCATCTGGTTAATGGCATAACCTGGTCTGTGTGCATGCTCAGTTGCTCAGCACATCTGACCCTTTGTGACTATGGACTGTAGCCCACCAAGCTCCTCTCTCCATGGGATTCTCCAGGCAAGAATACTGGAGTGGAGAGCCATCTCCTCCTGCAGGGATCTTCCTGACCCAGGGATCGAACACATGTCTTCTGCATTACAGGCGGATTCTTTACCACTGAGTCACCAGGGAAGCCCATAACAAGGTATATTCAGCTCCGCTTGCATCACTTACACAAGCCGGCTACAGCCCCTCTCTGGGAGAGGCTCCTGCCTCATCTATGGGGCATGTGCAGTTAGGTCAGAGAGATGATGCAATCACCTCCTTTTCTTCTGATGAAGTATTTAAGATCACCCTGGAACAATCAGCAAATAAAGTATTTACTTTTCTAATGGCCAATATTGTCCAGACAAGCTTAAGTACTATAGTAAATTTCATAAATTATTACAGGTCAGAAAGGGCTCCTGAGTGACTCCAGTTGGTAGCAGACCATGGAACATCCTATAAAACTCTGCTTCCTTCTGTCCAGACAAGCCAGACTCATTCACATAAAGCTGAGTGATCAAATCCTTCATTCACTCATCTGCTCTTAGAAGCATACAAGTAATAAACTAGTACATATATTCTGAAGACAAATTGATGGTGGGGCATTTTCCATTAAAAGGATACAAAATTTTGTACTTTGTTTTCTTCTTACACAAATGGTTAGCTGACATTCATTTGGTTTTCATTTTCAGAATAAAATATTAATTTATGGTGTGACCTAAATGCACCACACAATACAGTATTCATACATTGCTAGAGAAAAATATTTGATTCTTTCCAATAAAGAGGACTGTGTTAAAGAAAAACCTATGGCTTCACAAGATATTATTCAGCTATTGTGCCTTTGCACCTAAAACAGCTTCATATTAAATTTCCTTTCTGGTTGAAGTGTTCACTTTTTGTCAACAATGTTTGCTAATATACCTGGCAGAGGAAAAACAGAGAAGCACAACCACTTTGGCCTCTATGCATGACCCTTCTGAATTTCATTTTATGAATCACTTCAATTTCTTTTAGCAGAAGCAAATTTGCCAAGATCACACATTCTCCAAGCCAGTGCATCATGCAAAACAGAGCTCCTGACGGTTCAATTATCTGATCATTGATACTAGTGAGCCTTCCTGTGTTCCACTCTCATGAGAAGGAAAGTTGTTACTAAAGAATAATATATGAAGTTCAGGATAGCTTAGGATCAATCGGAGAGTGTAATGAACACTTCCCAAGGTCTGAGAGGCAGCTTCTCTACTCTAACTAAAACAAATGTCATCGCAGAAATGACTCTTAGAAAGCTGGGGAGCTTTCAAAGACTCTCTCTTTACAGGAAAAGAAATCTCCAGTTCCTGAGAAATAGTGAGGGGATAATATGTAGAGAAGTGAATGGCTTTCAGAATCAGTACTTGCCTCAACAGTTTCTAGACTGTTAATAGCTACCTTCTGCTGTGTTGGCTTGAAATTTGTGTTTTTCCATCATGCACCGACACATATTGACCAGAGACTGTGGTCTGCTGCAGTGCACAGCAGTGCTGTGGAATACTGGACGCAGAGAAAAGGAACACTTGAGTCTCTCTCAACCAATAATTGGAAAGGAGGCATTTCCAATTATTCCTTATTTCCAAAAAGGAAGTTGCTATATTAAGTGAAGGAGATGAATTAAAATGAAAAGAGGGCTAGGGGAGCAACCTGCTTTTATTCATTTTCTTGTTTCCGCCACATGGCACAAAAAATATCTCCTTAAAAATCATATTCTTCATCTGCTTAATAAAATCCATCCCAGAGTCTTTCCGATGCACCATTATCTGTTCCCTCTTATCTTTCAGCCTCATCTACTGACCCTTTTCTCCCCTTAGTTTTTCCACCCCTTCAACCTCTGACAACTCCCCATCTCTGTTCTCTGCAGCCATGCTTTTTAGTGCTCCTGTGCCTTTGAACATGCTGCTGTTGCTCTCTTAGGGAATGCTTGTCTATTAAGTTCTACCCTGGAAAACTCCTACTCCTTTAAGATCCAGTGCAAATGAATCCTTCCCCTTCTTAATCTCTGGGAAATCTTAGGCACCACTTTCGGTGCCCAGTGTACACAGAGCACTGTATACATTCTTCTTTCACAGAAGTCATTCCATTAACCTGGAATTATAAGTTTTAAATTTCTTTTGTTGGCCTAGGAATTTCTCAAGGGTAAGATCTTACATTCATAAAGCATAATAATATTCCTGATACATAGAAAGTACTCAGTTCAGTTCAGTCGCTCAATCACGTCCGACTCTTTGCGACCCCATGAATAGCAGCACGCCAGGCCTCCTTGTTCATCACCAACTCCCGGAGTTCACTCAGATTCATGTCCATTGAGTCAGTGATGCCATCCAGCCATCTCATCCTCTGTCATCCCCTTCTCCTACTGCCCTCAATCCCTCCCAGCATCAGAGTCTTTTCCGATGAGTCAGCTCTTCACATGAGGTGGCCAAAGTACTGGAGTTTCAGCTTTAGCATCACATATACAAATATGAACTAAGGAATGACAGTGATGTACTCTAGTGTCCTCTACTTGGACCACTATTTGTGTGAAAGTTCTGTGCATCAAATTCTCCAGGTAACAGCTTCAAGGAATATCATGGGTGAAAATAATTTAAGGTTTATCAAAGATGAATCATATAGAAATGCGCAGTTACTGAAGCCAGGTTATTTCTCTTCCCTTGAAATACTCCGGTTAGATCCCCCAAGTTTTCTTTTCTCCAAAAATGTGTTTGCATTATAAATGTGATTGCAAATTACTTTCCTTTTTAGTTCTTTTCCACAAATAATCAGTACAAGTTAACTGATAACCATTCTTCTTCAGTGTGAAAACAAAGCAAAAAATGCGTGTGCTTGAGCTTAATCACTGTCGTGTCCAACTCTTTGTGACCCCATGAACAGTAGCCCATCAGGCTCCTCTATCCATGGGATACTGGAATGGGTTGTCATTTGTGTGATGATTACCAAACACCTGGTTAATTCTGTCTTTGAAGCCATTGACTATACCTAGGAAGAATCTGGATTCAGATGATTGAAATTCTGCTTGTAATCTGCATTGATCTTGCAATTCCTTGATATCTTCTCTTATATCCCAGTTCTCCATCTTAAATTGACAACCTTTCCAATCACAGTATAGGTATAAATATTAATGATGCCAAATGTAGGGTTTGACCATGAGCTTTGCAGCACCAGTAAGTACACTTGTTCCATGATTTAAAATCTAGCAATTCTAGCTACTCCCCCAGTAACACCCCCTGTGTTTCCAGCTTCACCCCTTCATATATGTACTCTCACGTCCATCGCTTTCGCTGGAACTGCCATCACGTACCCTATCTTTTCACTGTTTGTTTTTTTCTTTTACCACATTCTTAATTCCCAGTATTTGCTTCTATCCTTCATACTAATCTACAAAAATAAAAATCTTAGTTAAATAAAGCTCTTTGCCAACTCTGAATATACACTAGGATTAGCTGGATATTTGTGGGAAAACCCCCATACAATTATATTGTTACTGTCATTAAAAATTTGAGATCATCAACCTCAAGAGAGTTTTTAGCACTACTTCACAGCCTTGCTATTTTAAAGCTTTTTCACTGTCTTCCTGAATAAACAGCAACTCCATTTTCTAGTTATTCAGGCCCAAATCTCATTGTCATTTTTGAATGTCTTTTCTCCCACAGACTATATTCAGTCAATCAGCAAATTTTATTAACCTTACTTTTCATGTCCAACATATATCCAGTATCCATCTAATTCTTACTACATCTATTGTTACCACTCTCACCTGGCTTGAGCCACTATCATCTCTTGCCTGGATTATTCCAATAGTCTAACAAGATTCCTTTCATCTACCCTTGACCTCTATAAACTGTTCTTAAAATAACCACAGAGTGAGCCCATTAAGACAAATGAGATCCCAAGGCAGCATCATTGTGAGACTAAAGAAGTTTTAGTTTCAAGTTCCCTCTCCTGCCACAGGTCCCTTCCAAGACCCTGAGAGGGGTCCAAGTTGAAGCACTGTGGTCACGTGGTCGACCTTTCATAGCATTCCTAATATAGTATTCTTGAGTACTTTTTTGGTAAGAGAGTCCTCATATATATATATATATATATATATATATAATCTGAAATTGAGGCCTAAACAAAAACTGAATCATATAGTATCATTTGCTTTATCAGGTCATCTCCCTTTTCTGCTCAAAAACCTCTAGCGGCTTTCTATTTTACTCAAAGTAAAATAAAGGAATAACAAAGGCTAAAAAAGCCTCATACCTCTCTCACTCATTTCCTTTCACTCCAGGCCCCCTTGTCAGTACTGGAATCTGTAAGTACACATCGACATCAGAGCCTGTCCGTGTGCTGTTCCCTCTTCCTGGAAGGCTCCTCCCTGAGCAAGCCTCATGAGGAGAGCTTCCTTTCTACCCCAGGTCTATCTGCTCAGATGTCATATTTATTAAAAGAGAATTTCACTCACCAAACTATATTTTAATCCTCTTTCCCCTCATCTGTGATAGTCTCGCTTTCTGTTAACTTTAAATTTTTTTTTCCTTAGAACACTTAGCACTTTCTGTTTGGTTAGCTTTGTGTTCTCATTATTAGAACATAAGCTCCATGAGGTAAGAAAATATACTGACATATACCACTGTTTCCTCAGCACTTAGAACACCATTTGGAATACAAGTGAGAGCAAATATTTGTTTCAAGATTCTTAAGTAAAGTTGGAGGACTGTTGGAAAACTGACCTTTGGGTTCATTTTTTAAACAGATACATGTTTACAGCTCAGCCACTAAGGAGAAAACAGTAAAAACAACTGGCAGTGTCCCTCCCTGTGATGCACTCATCCTTATAATAGAATGCTGCTGTAACTTTTTCATAGTGAATTATGAATGACCCAGATATATCTAAGGCCTTAAATGTGGATTATTTTGATCATAAAATAATAAATTTTCCCTATTAGACATGTCTCATTTCCACCAAAACCCAGATAGGATTCTTTATTTGTACTATATTATGATACTTCAGGGAAAAGATTTTTATACTTATATTAACCAAGCTATAAGAGTGTAAGCACATTTAAAATAATCACATTTACTAAAATGAGAATATTTGTACCCCTCTATGGAGTATTGCTCAAAATTCTCCAAGCCAGGCTTCAGCAATACGTCAACTTCAAGCAGTTTTTAGAAAAGGCAGAGGAACCAGAGATCAAATGGCAACATCCACTGGATTATCGAAAAAAGCAAGAGAGTTCCAGAAAAACATCTATTTCTGCTTTATTGACTATGCCAAAGCCTTTGACTGTGTGGATCACAATAAACTGTGGAAAATTCTGAAAGAGATGGGAATACCAGACCACTTGACCTACCTCTTGAGAAATCTGTATGCAGGTCAGGAAGCAACAGTTAGAACTGGACATGGAACAATAGACTGGCTCCAAATAAGAAAAGGAGTAAGTCAAGGCTGTATATTGTCACCCTGCTTATTTAACTTATATGCAGAGTACATCATGAGAAA
>SJYC01017491.1:0-19290 GCA_006408675.1 Madoqua kirkii | reverse complement strand
TGGGAATACCAGACCACTTGACCTACCTCTTGAGAAATCTGTATGCAGGTCAGGAAGCAACAGTTAGAACTGGACATGGAACAATAGACTGGCTCCAAATAAGAAAAGGAGTAAGTCAAGGCTGTATATTGTCACCCTGCTTATTTAACTTATATGCAGAGTACATCATGAGAAATGCTGGACTGGAAGAAGCACAAGCTGGAATCAAGATTGCCAGGAGAAATATCAATAACCTCAGATATGCAGATGACAGCACCCTTATGGCAGAAAGTGAAGAGGAACTAAAAAGCCTCTTGATGAAAGTGAAAGTGGAGAGTGAAAAAGTTGGCCTAAAGCTCAACATTCAGAAAACAAAGATCATGGCATCTGGTCCCATCACTTCATGGGAAATAGATGGGGAAACAGTGGAAACAGTGTCAGACTTTATTTTAGGGGGCTCCAAAATCACTGCAGATGGTGATTGTAGCCATGAAATTAAAAGACACTTACTCCTTGGAAGAAAAGTTATGACCAACAAGGACAGCATATTAAAAAGCAGAGATATTACTTTGGCAACAAAGGTCTGTCTAGTCAAGTCTGTGGTTTTTCCAGTGGTCACGTATGGATGCGAGAGTTGGCCTGTGAAGAAAGCTGAGCACTGAAGAATTGATGCTTTTGAACTGGTATTGGAGAAGACTCTTGAGAGTCCCTTGGACTGCAAGGAGATCCAACCAGTCTAGAGATCCAGACCAATCTCTAAAGGAGATTGGTCCTGGGTGTTCATTGGAAGGACTGATGATAAAGCTGAAACTCCAATACTTTGGCCACCTCATGCAAGAGTTGACTCGTTAGAAAAGACCTTGATGCTGGGAGGGATTGGGGGCAGGAGGAGAAGGGGATGACAGAGGATGAGATGGCTGGATGGCATCACTGACTCAATAGACATGAATCTGAGTAAATTCTGGGAGTTGGTGATGAACAGGGAGACCTGGTGTGCTGCAATTCATGGGGTCACAAAGAGTCGGACACCACTGAGCAACTGAACTGAACTGAACTGTGGAACACGTCTTAAGAAGCATATAATTTATTGACTAATGGGAAAGCATTTTTTTCAAAGCAGTTGTGAAAAAAGTGTGTGTATTTTGTAATTATCTTGTATTTTGTAACAAATATAAAGTTATTACAAACTTTATAATATGGTTTACTTTGTTTCTATATTTTCTATACAGAGACTAGCTAATAGAACTAAAAGGATAAAAAGACAAATCTAAAGTTATAACTATCTTGGTAATGAAAAGACCTTGGGAACCACTGTCAACCAACATAACCAACAAGATATTTCTAGAACTTCTCCACTCAACTACACAAGAATATAGATTCTTTAAAATGTTCATGGAACATTCACCAGTATAAAACACATTCTGAATCAATGAAAATAAACCTTATTAAAATTAAAAAGACTAAAATAATACAAACTCTGTCATCTTTACACAAAAATTTAGAAATTAAATAACACATTTTCAAGTAACCAAAGATTCAAAGAAAAAAAAATCACAGAAAAATTGAAGAATACTTTTAACTGAATGGAAATGAAAGCAACATAACAAAAAAATTTAGGATGCAAACAAAACAATGATTAGAGGAAAGTATTAGAGTGTTAAAATTCTCATATGAGAAAAGAAGAAACTTCTCAAATCAGTGAGCTAACTTTCCACTTTAAGAAGAAACAAAGAGAAAATTAATCCAAAGTGAGCAGAAAGAATAAAATATTAAATGCAGACATCCAATTGAATACAGAGAAAACACTAAGAAAATGCTTCACAACCAAGTGATAGCTCTTCAACAGATAAGTAAAATTGATAAACAACTAGTTGGAATGATCATGAGAAAAAAAGAAAGAAGACAAATAACAAATATCAAGAATAAATGGGAAGGGGAGAATTACTATAGAACTTAAAAACACTGAAAATTTAGTAAGGAAATACTATCAATATTTTACTTTAATAAATTTAATAATAAATACAAAAGAACAACTTCTTGAATGGCACAAATTGCCGAAGTCCACTTTAGAAAGAAACAGATAACCAAAGTGACCCATATTGAATAACTTAAATGTATAGATAAAAACTTTCTAAACATAGACATACACATTCGAACTCAAATTCCAAGTCAAGATGAATTTCCTGGTGAATTCTATTGAATATTTAAATATAGATCAATATCTCTTTTAATGTCCTTAACATAGATACAAAAATCTTGAACAAAATATTAGCAGTTTAAATCTAGTAATATGTAAAATGAAAAGTACATCATGACCATGTAAGGTTGCTTCATGTATGTAGTGTTTATATTTGTGCCATTCAATAAACTGGTATATTTCATTTATCAAATTTACTGAAATAAGACACTTATAATATTTCCTCATTAAGCCTTCGATATTTGTAAGTTCTATGCTGATGTCGTTTCCCACTTTTCACCATGATTGGTAATGAATGTTGATGAGACTTACTGTGATGACCATTTTGCAATACATACAAGTATCAGATTACTATTTGTTGTACACTTGAAATTAACATAATGTTGTATGCCAATTGTATCTCAATTAAAAAAAAAAACACAGTGAATGCAGTTCACCATATCAGTAGACCAAAGCAAAATTAAAAATGATCATTTCAATAAATACATAAAAGCAATTGATAATTTTAGCATATACTCATAAATTGAAAAAACAAATCCTCAGCAAACCTGAAGAGAACTTCTCAACTTCATAACAGACACTAGTGCAAAATCTACATCTCATACTATGCTTCCTGGGAAAGAATTGAGGATATAACAAAAAAGTTGATTCTTACCACTCCCATTGCAGTGGAAGCAGCCATGTAAAGCGCCAAGAAAAATAAAAATAAAGCATACATATTTACAAAAGTAGTAAAACTGCTTCTATTTGCAAGTAACTGGTTATGTGCAAAGCTGCGGGGAGAAGCTGCTGCTGCTGCTAAGTCTCTTCAGTCGTGTCCAACTCTGTGTGACCCCAGAGATGGCAGCCCACCAGGCTCCTCCATCCCCGGGATTCTCCAGGCAAGAACACTGGAGTGGGTTGCCATTTCCTTCTCCAAGGGAGAAGCTAGTAAAATTATAAAGGGAATTAAGTTAGGTCTCAGGACACAGGACCATATGCAAAAGTCCTTTGTATTTGATCTATATGTTGACAAAAAAGTGGAAATTTAAAAATCTTTAAATGTTATTTACAGAAACTGCAAAAGCCAAGAACTACTAAGGGATAAACTTAAAGTATATTCAGTATCTGTATAATGAAAACTACAGAACAATGCTTAGATAAATTAAAGATAATATAAAGGAATAGATGGATTTTCACTGATGGATCAGAAGACAGTAAGACATTAAGATGGCAATTTTCCCCTAAATGATCTATATATTCAATGCAGTCTCAATCAAAATTATATCATGATATTTTATAGAAATTGATAAGTTAATTCTAAAGTTTATTATTGGTAAAGAACTAGAGCAGCCAAAACAATTTTGAGAAGTAAAAATAAAGCTGGAGGACAATCTGATTTTAACGTTTATTATAAAGCTAAAGCAATCAAGACATTTTAGTATTGACACAAATTTCATAAACAATGAAATTGGACTTCCTAGGTGATTCAGTACTAACGAATCCACCTGCCAAGTAGGAGATGCAGGTGCAATTGGGTCAAGATTGCCTGGAGAAGGAAATGGCAACCCACTCCAGTATTCTTGCATGGGAAATTCTATGGAGAGAGGAGCCTGGTGGGCTACAATTCACAGAGTTACAGAAAGTCAGATACAATTTAGTGATTCAACAACAACAACAGACAATAGAACAGTAATGAAAATAATAAACTCACACATACAATGTCTATTGATTTTTTTTAACTTAGATCACAAGATAATCCAATAAGTAATAGATTTTTTTTTTTTGCCACAAGTAACACCAGAACAATTGGACATCTATACACCAAAGAAGAAAGAGGAGAAAAAGAAAGAGGCATAGGAGGAAGAGGAAGAAGGAGTAAGCAGAATTGGCCTTTGCTAAATGAACCAAAACAAAGCAAAACACAAAGAAATCTCTCCCCTTACCTCACAGCACACACAAAATTAAATCAAAATAGAATATTGACAGTGATATAAAAAATAATACCACAATACAAACTCTACAAGAAAATGTCGAATAAAATACTTGCAATCTTAAGGAAATTAAATACTCCCTAGATAACTGCAAAAAGTCAAAAGCATTTAGAAATATTAGGAAATCTATTTCATCAAAATGAAAACTTCCTGCATACTGAGTGAGTGTTTATTCGACTCTTTTCGGCCCTGTGGACTGTAGCTCACCAGTCTCCTCTGTCCAGGAAACTTCCCAGCAAGAATACTGGAGTGAGTTGCCATTTCCTACACCAGGGGATCTTCCGGATCCTGGGATCGAACCTCGATCTCTTGCGCCTCCTGCATTGGCAGGTGGATTCTTTACTACCTTGTCACCTGGGAAGCTCTTTAAATGCCAGTATTTAAAAAGATGAAGTGGCAAGTCATAGGGATAAAATATTCATAATATGTAGATATGAAAAATCTAGATTTTTATATTCATAATATATAGATATATAGACTTTGGCTTTTTTCAGAATAAAAAGAGGATTCTTCAATTCAATAACAAGAAGAGCAATAATCTAATAGAAAATGGATAAAATATTTGAACAGATAATTCACAAAAGAAGATATACAAAGAGCCAATAAGTATACCATAAGATGCTCAACATTATTTGTCTTTAGAGAAATGCACATTTAAAGTATACCTATTGGAATGGCTGCAAATAAAAAGATGGATAATGCCAAGTGTTAATGAGGATGTGGAATAATTGTAACTTTTATATACTGCTGGTGGGTGTTAATGGTACTGGATATTTTTGAAAACCAGTTGGCATTTTGGCATTTTCTTATAAAGTTAAACGTGTGCTTGCTTACAATCTAGCAATCCTGCCCTAAGTTATTAACCCAAGATAAATGAAAGAGTGTTCATACAAGGACTTGTGCATGAACGTTCATAGAAGCTTTTTCCCAACAGTATTAACACTGGAAACAACTTTTGTATCCATCAATTTGTAAATGTATCAACATGTTGTGGTATGTCTATACAATGGCATGCTACTTAGCACTGAAAGAAAGAAATTATTAATAAATGCAACAGCATGTATGAATCTCAAAACACTATGCTGAGTAAAAGAATCTAGACACACAAAAATTATACACTGTCTCATTCTATTTATAACAAATTCTAATAAAGGCAAATTAAGTTCTTAATTGGAGCTGGCTGCATGCATCAGGGTAAGGAGAAGGGACTGACTAGGTAGATAGAGGCAGAAGTGAATTTTAGGGAATGATGAGAAAGCTGTTTTATTTATTTATTTATTTATTGTGATGGTAAATGCACAAGAATATCTATTTGTCAAAAAGCAAACAGTACACATACAATGGGCCTAATTTTTTTAAAACTATATCTCAATGAAATTGATTAAAAGGAAACAGAACATGAACAGGCTAAGTGGGCATCTTCCTTAGTTACTGAAAGAAATTTCTTAGTCTGCAGAATGGATAAGAATGCATATGAGGTTTATGAATTTTTTTTAATGCTACTGACATATTCCTCATTAATTGCTTGGAAAACAGCCAACTTCCCAGTTCTGCTTCCTCTTTCCTTTTTCAATTTGGCAATATTTTACAATTTATATTTTCCACATCTAAAAGATATATAGTAATCTATGTCCTAGTTATTTAGATTTGTGAAGTTTCATCATGAAAACAAATATGTGAATACAACAAAACAGATGTGATTGTGCTATTAAAAAAATGATGTAAATGTAAGGTGTAGAGGCAGATTCATAGAAAGAGCTCAGGACATTCTCCCTTAGTTGAATCCAGTGGTTAATATGAGATGCACATTTGGATCAGTCACAAAACTGAAATTAAACTTAGTCCCTGGGAAGCAGTTAATATTTGGTATAAAATCCAACCCTTTTCCTTTGGAAAGAAGTAAAGAAGGATTTGGCAGTGGGAATAAAAACCTGGCAGGAGAAATTTGAGGTGGTCAACATTTGATATATGATGCTTTAGAGAATATTATATTATCTGAAAGTTAAGTCGATAGAATTGATGACATGTAAAAAGATAGCAAAGCTGGTTGAGATGATTTCGCTGTATTTCAGGTCAGGTGAAATGAGGAATACTCTTTGAATCAAGTTATTTTAAAATTCAAAACAATATTTTTGCATAAAATGAAGAACATCCATTGAATCAAATTGCCAACATCTGTTGACTCATAGAAAAAGCAAGATAGCTCCAGAAAAACACCTTTCTCCAGGGAATCTTCCCAACGAAGGGAATGAACCCAGGTCTCCTGCATTGCTGGAGAAGGAAATGGCAACCCACTCCAGTACTCTTGCCTGAAAAATCCCATGGAGCCTGGTAGGCTACAGTCCCTGGGGTCACTAAGAGTCGGACACGACTGAGCAACTTCACTTTTCACTTTCATGCAGTGGAGAAGGAAATGGCAACTACAGTGTTCTTGCATGGAGAATCCCAGGGAGGGAAGAGACTGGTGGGCTGCCATCTATGGGGTCGGACAGAGTCAGACATGACTGAAGCAACTTAGCAACAGCAGCAGCAGCAGCAGCAGCAAAGCCTTTGACTGCATGGCTCACAACAAACTGTGGAAAATTCTTCAAGAGATGGGAATACCAGACCACCTTACCTGCCTCCTGAGAAATCTGTATGCAGGTTAAGAGACAACGTTTAGAACTGAGCATGGAAAATGGAATGATCCAAATTGGGAAAGGAGTATATCAAGGCTGAATATTGTCACCCTGCTTATTTAACTTATATGCAGAATACATCATGCAAAATCCCAGACTGGATGAATCACAAGCTGAAATCAAGACTGCAGAAAGAAATATTAATAATCTCAGACATACAGATGACACCACCCTTAGGGCAAAAAGCAAACAGGAAGGAAAGAGCCTATTAAAAAAGTAAAAAAGGAGAGTGAAAAAGCTGGCTTAAAACTCAACACTCAAAAAATGAAGATCATGACATCTGGTCCCATTAGTTAGGTTCAGTTCAGTTAAGTCGTTCAGTCATGACTAATGAAGAAGGACGCAAATTATCTATAACACAAATTACCAATATTAATAATGAAAAAGGCAATATTATTACAGACATTAAAGGCTTAAAAAGGTAATAAGAGGACATTATGAACAACTTTGTGTTAATAACTTTGATAGTTGTTATGACATGAAATGATAAATTCCTCTAAAAGCACAAACTAAATTGACAGAAGAAAAAGAAAATATAAAATGCCTAAAATCTTGATGAGTCAATTGCCTTTAGTGTAACATGCTAGGTAACTTTATTGTTTATTATTTTTGTATAGCCTTTTGCTAACCCTCAAGCATTTTTTTCCTTTTCTATATCTGCTCATTCTTCATTGATTTTAGGCTTCTCACCTCAAGTTTTTGTAATGGAATCCTTCAGTTCAGTTCAGTCGCTCAGTCGTGTCCGACTCTTTGCGACCCCATGAATTGCAGCACGATAGGCTGCCCTGTCCATCACCATCTCTCGGAGTTCATTCAGACTCACATCCATTGAGTCTGTGATGCCATCCTGTCATCTCATCCTCGGTCGTCCCCTTCTCCTCCTGCCCCCAATCCCTCCCAGCATCAGAGTCTTTTCCAATGAGTCAACTCTTCGCATGAGGTGGCCAAAGTACTGGAGTTTCAGCTTTAGCATCATTCCTTCCTAAGAAATCCCAGGGCTGATCTCCTTCAGAATGGACTGGTTGGATCTCCTTGCAGTCCAAAGGACTCTCAAGAGTCTTCTCCAACACCACAGTTCAAAAGCATCAATTCTTCAGCGCTCAGCCATCTTCACAGTCCAACTCTCACATCCACACATGACCACAGGAAAAATCATAGCCTTGACTAGACGGACCTTAGTTGGCAAAGTAATGTCTCTGCTTTTGAACATACTATTTAGGTTGGTCATAACTTTTCTTCCAAGGAATCCTTAATATTTAATTTTTTTGACTTTAGATCTCTTCCTGACTTGATATTTCCCAAATGTTTATGGCTTCAGTAATCTTTCCAAAAGCTATGACACACCTAGACAGCATATTGAAAAACAGAGATAGCACTTCACCAACAAAGGTCTATATAGTAAAAGTTATGTTTTTTCCAGTAGAGTATGGATGTGAGAGTTCCACCATAAAGAAGGCTGAGCACTGAAGTATTAATGCTTTTGAACCATGATGTTGGAGAAGACTCTTGAGAGACCCTTGGATTGCAAGAAAATCAAACCAGTCAATCCTAAAGGAAATCAACCCTAAATATTGAGTGGAAGAACTGATGCTGAAGCTGAAACTCCAAAACTTTGGCCACGTGATATGAAAAGCTGACTCACTGTAAAGACTGATGCTGGGAAAGATTGAGGACAGGAGGAGAAGGGGGCGACAGGAAGAGATGGTTGGATGGTATATTAACTCAATGAATGTGAGTTTGAGCAAACTCTGGGAGACAGTGAAGGACAGAGAAGCCTGGCATGCTACAGCCCATGGGGTCAGAGTCAGATATAACCGAGCAATGCGACAAGAATAAAACCTTTCCAAAGCATGATTTTCATATTGGACTACTTAGAGTTTCCCCGATGGCGCAGTGATAAAGAATCTGCCTGCAGTGCAGAAGATGTGGATTTGATCCCTGGATCAAGAAGATCCCCTGAGGAAATAAATGGCAACCCACACCAATATTCTTGCCTGGGAAATCTCATGGGCAGAGGAGCATGGTGGGCTACAATTGGGTCACAAAAGAGTCAGACACGACTTAGCAACTAGACTTAGCAACTAAAACAACACAGTCCCTAAATAGTTCTCAAACTTTTAAACTTTAAATGTTTGTTAAAACCATTTCCTTTCCTTTTTATGAGTGGTGGTTCTTAATTTTGGTCCTCAGATCAGCAGTATCAGCATCCATGGAAACTTGCTAACACCCTCCCAAAACTCATCCCAGATTTACTGGATCAGGAATTCTGAGAGTGGGAATCTCTGAGTGAAATCTTTTAAATAAAATCTCCAGGAGATCCCAGTTGATCCTTAAAGATACTGTAATTTAAGAAATATTCCCTGATGTATAGGAAAAAAAAAATCTACCGTTTAAGCTTTTACTAGATGATCTAAGTAGGCATTTTTTCTCTTTTTTTAATAGGTTTATGAATTATATAATTTACTACTGCTTTGACTGACTTACTAATCAGTCTTTCATATATACATCTTATTTTACTAATGTATTATATGTTGGGCAAGATAAGGAAACATATACCCTAGTACAATTATTTACACATGGCGTATTCTCCATTATGTAAATCAACCAGAATATGCAGGTGTATGTTTTTCATTGTGGCTGGAACAGGGAGGCCTGGCGTGCTGTGATTTATGGGGTCACAAAGAGTCAGACATGAGTGAGCGACCGAACTGAACTGAACAGATTACCACAGATTTTAACAGTTTTATTTTAAAAATTGAGGTAACACTCATTGGTTTATAATATTATATGTTTCATTTATACCACATTATAGTTTGACTTATGTATACACTGCAGCATGTTCACTACCAACAGTTTAGTTTCTGTCACCATTATCTTGACTCCCTTCATCTATTTCACATTTTACCCATCCTCCTTTCCCTTTCATAGTCACTACTCTCTTCTCTGTATCTGTTTGTTTTTTTAATTTGGCTTGTTTGTTTATTTAATTAATATTGTGCACATGAGTGTAGTCATATGGTATTTTTTTTAAATTTTACTTAACGTAATACCGTCAAGTTTCAGTCATGTTGCAGCTGGAAATTTATCTTTCTATGGCTAAGTAGTATTCCACTGGGCTTCCCTGGTGGCTCAGATGATAAAGAATCTGCATGTAGTGTGGGAGACCCGGGTTTGATCCCTGGATTGGGAAGATCCTCTGGAGAAGGGAATGGCTACCCCCTTCAGTATTCTTGCTTGGAGAATCCCATGGACAGAGGAACCTGGCAGGCTACAGTCTATGGGGTCGCAAAGAGTTGGAAACAACTGAGCAACTGACACACACACACACACACACACACACACACACACACACACACACACACAGTATTCCATTCCACATCTTTATTCATTCATCTGTTGATGGCACTTAGGTTATTTCCATATCTTGACTATTGTAAATAATGCTGCAATGATCATAGAAGTGAATATATTTTTTAAAGTAGTATTTTTATATTCTTCAAGTAAATTTCTAAAAGTAGAATACCTGGGTCATATGATAGTTCTCTTTTTAACTTCTTGAGAAATTGCCATACTTTTTCCATAGTGGTACCAGTTTACATCCTTGCCAGCAGTATATAAAGGTTCCCTTTTCTCTACATCCTCTCCAACACTTATTTCTTGTCTTTTTGATAGTAGCCTTTCTAACATGTGTGAGGTGATATATCATTATTGTTTTGATTTGCAGTTACCCAATAATTAGTCATGTTGAATATTTTTTATGTGCCTGTGAACATTATATATCATTTTGGGGGAAAATATCTATTCAGATTCTCTATTTTCTAATCAGATTTTTTTTTCTGTCATTGAATTATATTAGTTCTTTATATATTTTGGATATTAACCCCTTGTCATGTATATGATTTACAAGTATCTTCTTGCACTTGTAAGGGTCTTTTCTTTTTGTTGATAGTGTCCTTTGCTATGCAGAAGCTTTTAAATTAGTAGTCCCATTTGTTTATTTTTGCTTTTGTTTTCCTTGCTTGAGGAACCACATCAAAACATATATTGCTAATTATATTATATTATTGCATTATATTGATGTCAAATAATGTACTGCCTTTGTTTTCTTCTAGTTGTTTTATGGTTTTAAGTCTTGTATTCAAGTCTTTATCCATTTGGAGTTGATTTTTGTGTATGATATAAGATGGTGGTCTAATTTCATTCTATTGTATTTGACTGTCCAGTTTTTCCAACACCATTTACTGAAGAGACTTTTTTCCCTTTACTGTATGCTCTTGGTGCCTTTGTGGTTATTTCGTTGTATACATAAATGTGGGTTTATTTCTGAGCTCCCAGTTCTGTTCCATTAATTTATGTGCTTGCTTTTCTGCCACTGCCTTACTGTTTTGAGTACTGTAGCTTTGTACTACAATTTGAAATCAGGGAGTGTGATACCTCCAGCCTTTTTCCCCCTCCAGATTCTTCTATGGGATCTTTGGGCTTTTTTGAGGTTCCATACAATTTTTAGGACTCTTTACTTCTGTGATGATGTCACTGGGATTTTGATAGGGATTGCATTAAATCTATAGGTTGCTTTAGGTAATACAGACATTTTAACAATGTTAATTTGTTAAAAACCATAAACATAGAATATTTTTCTATTTCTTTGTGTCTTCAAATTCCTTTCAATAGTGTCTTCTAGTTTTCAGTGTATGGGCATTCTATCCACTTGGTTAATTTTATTCCTGGGTACTTTATTCTTTTTGATGTGATTGTAAATGTGATTGTTTTCCTAATTTCATTTCTGCTAGTTTATTGTTAGTGTATAGAAGGACAAAATTTTTTTAATATTAATTTTGTATCCTAACTTTTCTGTATTTGTTTATTATTTCTAATAGTTATTTTGGTGGAGTCTTTAGTGTTTTCAAGTATAAAATTATGTCACCCACAAATAGTGACAGTTTCGCTTCTTTCTTTCCAATTTGGATGCCTTTTATTCCTTTTATTCTTGCCTAATTGCTCTGGTACTTCCAATACTGTGTTGAATAAGAGAGGTGAAAGTGGGCATCCTTATCTTGCTCCTAAGTTTAGAATGATAGTTGTGGGTTTTCACTTTTTTCATGTTGTGAGTTTGTTACCAAATTGAAGTGGATGTAGTTATTTTCATTCTTGTTTCCTCCTTTGACCTTTACACTAATGATTAAGTCCTTAGTAACGTATTCTGATATAGCATTACAATTTCCTGATTCTTTCTATTTATCTCTTTAGAAGAGCTTCTTTCGGTATTTCTTGTAAAGTAGGTCTAGTGGTGATGTGCTCTTGAAGCTTTTATATGTCTGGGAAAGCCTTTGTTTCTCCTTATCTGAAAAAAATTTGCTGGATAGAATATTCTTGGCTGCAAGTTTTTATCTTTCAACATTTAAAATTTGTCATTCTACTCTCTCCTGGCTTATAGAGTGTCTGCTGATGGCTTATAGCTTAATGAGGGCTCCTTTCAGAAAACTTGTCTCTTTTTCCCCTCCTTGGCTACCTTTAAAATTCTTCCTCTATCATTAACTTTTGATAGTTTTTAACTTAATGTGTCTCAGAGAAGGTCTTTTTGCATTGAGAAAATTAACTGATTAGCTTCATGGACTTGTATATCCATTCCTTCCCCAGGTTTGGCAAGTTCTCAGCTTTTCTTTAAATAAGCTTCCAGCTTCCTTCTCCCTTTCTTCTTCAGGGATAAGCATTATCCTTATGTTGTCCTTTTAATGGAGTCAGATAGTTGTTATAGAGTTTTTTCATTAAAAGATTTTTTTTTCTGTCTTCTTCTACCTGAATCCTTTCTTTATTTCTATCTTTGAACTTGTTAATTCTCTATTCTATATGGCCTTCCCTATTTCCAGTGCTTTCCAATGTGTTCTTCACCTCATTTATTGAGTTCTTCAGCTCCATAATTTCTGTTTGGTTCTATGATAGAGTGTCATTCTCTTTGGAGGAGAGAGTTTCCTTCTTATTGATTTTATTTCTGAGCTCAGTGAACTGCTTTTCTAAGCTCATTGAGTTCCATCATAATTATTGTTGTTCACTCGCTCAGTCATGTCCGACTCTCTGTGACTCTATGGACTGCATCATGCTGGGCTTCCTTGTCCATCACCAACTCCCAGAGCTTGCTCAAACTCATGTCCATTGAGCCAGTGATGCTGTCCAGCCATCTCATCCTCTGTCGTCCCCTTCTCCTCCCGCCTTCAATCTTTCCCAGCATCAGTGGCCAAAGTATTGGAGCTTCAGCATCAGTCCTGCCAATAAATATTCAGGATTGATTTCCTTTAGGATTGACTGGTTTGATCTCCTTGCCATCTAAAGGACTCTCAAGAGTCTTCTCCAGCACTACAGTTCAAAAGCATAAATTCTTTGGCGTTCAGCCTTCTTTATGATCCAACTCTCACATCTATACATGACTCCTGGAAACACCATAGTCTTGACCATATGGACCTTTGTGGGCAAAGTGATGTCTCTGCTTTTTAATATACTGTCTAGGTTCTTCATAATAGCTACTTTGTATTCTCTATCAGTTTGATCACAATTCTTTGTGACTTGTTTGGTTTCTGGAGAATTGTTATTTTCTTTTTGTGATGCTTTGTTACTAGGGTTTTCATGGTGCTTGATGAGTTATTCCTCTGTCAATGCATTAGAAGTAGCAAACATCTTTCTTTTGTGGGTAAAGCATTTTTTACTTGACTCAGTTCAATTCAACAGATTGGTAATTTGAAGCATTTATTTAGATTTTCAGTAGGTGGTGCTATAGCACAAGTTTTTGGTTTCTTTTACCTGCGCTGCCTCCATTTGAGACTCCACAGCTCCCTCCTCCACTGCCTCTCTCAGAGGCATCACCGGTAGCCACATCATCACTGCTTGTGTCCTTACGATTCGGTACTGGCTTGATGCTGCTGTTGCTGGCATTACAGCTGGGGCATTGGAATAGAGGGTCATGAGCATTGCTTCCTTGGCAGGGGGAGAAGGAGGCTGAGTCGGGGAGCCGGGGTAGTTTGTACCTCAACTGTGTATGGAGGTATGTGTATGGACCCTTTTCAGGGTCTTGAGTGCTGCCTCCGTGGGCAGGGGGCTGGAGCTGTGCGCTCTGAACGGCTAGAGGGACTGGGGTTTTAGGTCCTGCTGACGCTGCTGCTTGGCTTTCTGTGGTTGTGGTTGCTGCTGTGGCCAGAGGAGGCTGGTATCATGTGTATCCTCTCTGCTGCTGCTACTGGGTCCCTGGGGCTTCAGGCTCAACCACTTTCGCTTGGAGGTTGCAACTGTGGTCTCTTCCCCTGGTTCCAGTCTCCCCTGTGGGTTTCAGTCTTCCCACCTACAGAGGTACAGATGCATGGATTTCTCTGGTGTCCTGGTATGTCGGGCAGAGGATCATTTGTTGAATTATGGATATTTTACTGGCTGTAGATCGAAGACGAGAGACAAAGGGATTGTCTCATACTGCCACGACACTGACATCACTCTGCCACACTTTGCAGCTTTAAACAACACAAATGTATTGTTCCTTGGTTTCTGTACGTCAGAAATTCTAGTGGACTTGACTGGGTCCTCTGCTTAGGGTCTCACAAGGTTGAAATTAAAGCTTTGGCTGAGCTGCATTTCTCATTGGAGACTCTGTGGAAGAATCTTCTCCAGGGTCAATCAGGTTATTGGCTCAATTCAAATTCCTTGCAGTTGTATGACTAACATCCACATTTCCTTGTTAGCCATCAGCTAGGGACAGTCTTTTCTCCTAGGGACTTCTTGTATCCTTTCTAATCCCTTCCATGAGGTCCCCTTTAACAATGGTGAGCTGACTCCCAACTATGTTTTAAATCTCTCTGATTTCTGCAGTATCTCCCTGACTGTAGCAAGAGAAGTCCTCTGCTTTTAATGACTTGTGATAAGATTGGACCCACCTGGAAGATCCATGGTAATGTCTTTTAAGGTCCATGATTTTAATTACATTTGAAAATCTTTTGCCATACAAATCATCATTCTGACAGATTCCAGGAGTTAGAACATGGACATGTATTGGGGAGTCATGCTGCTTACTGTATCAGTTGACTGAATGACCATATGTACAGCACTGTGATTCAGTTGAAAATGATAAATTCTGTTTTGCATGTGTAACCCATGCACAGTCAAAGCTAAGACAGTTTATACCACTATGAATTTCACTAGTAGTCAGAAGCATATATTTGTACAAGTAGAAATGAGTAATATAGGCAAAAGAAAAGATAATTTCTAGAATGTTTAGCATTTTCAATAGTTTTTTAAGGCCCTAGCTTATACTCTAGTGAAAGTGGAGACTACATTTGTGTATTTAAGTTGATACTACCTAGTATAGCTTCAAACACTGCTGGCAGTTTCTGATTAATGATGGCTGGATGAATCATAAGCTGGAATTGAGATTGCCAGGTGAAATACCAGCAGCCTCAGACAATGCAGATGATACCACCCTAATGTCAGAAAGCAGCAAGGAACTAAAGAGCCTCTTGATGAAGATGAAGAAAAAGAGTGAAAAGCCTGGATTAAAACTCAATGTTCAAAAACTGAAGATCATGGCATCCATCACTTCACAGCAAAAACAATGGAAACAGTGACAGATTTCATTTTTTGGGGCTCCAAAATCATTGCACACAGTGACTGTGCCAAAAAATTAAAAGATACTTGCTCCTTGGAAGAAAAACTATGACACACCCAAGACAGTGTATTAAAAAGCAGAGACATCGCTTTGCCAACAAAAGTCCATATAGTTAAAGCTGCAGTGTTTCCAGTAGTCATGTATGGATATAAGAGTTGCACCATAAAGAAGACTGAATGCGAAAGAATTGATGCTTTTGAACTGTGGTGCTGGAGAAGACTCTTGAGAGACCCTTGGACTGCAAGGAGATCAAACCAGTCACTCTTAAAGGAAATCAATCCTGTATATTCATTGGAAGAACTGATGCTGAAGCTGAAACTCCAGTACTTTGGCCACCTGATGCAAAGAGACAACTCATTGGAAAAGACCCCGATGCTGGGGAAAATGGAAGGTGGGTGGAGAAGGGGGTGACAGAGAATGAGATAGTTGGGTGGCATCACCAACTCAATGGACATGAGTTTGAGCAAACTTTGGGAAACAGTGGACAGGATAATCCTGGCAAGCTGCAATCCATGGATATGCAAAGAGTTGGACAAGACTTAGGGATTGAACAACTAGAAACTGCTGGCAGTGTTTGAAGCTACACTTGGCCAGGCCCTCCCTACTGGACATGTTGAACAACTATTACTTTCTTAAGTCAGGTTATCACAAACATATATTCCCAAATTGCTGAAAATCTGTCTAACTGTTTTCAAGTGATGCTTTAACAGCTAGCAAGTGGAAACTTAAATAGATTAAGACATAAATGCTTTGTGTGGCAATTATGATGCAACAGTCATGCTTGAAAAGCTTTAAAATCTCTAAAACAAACATAAGGTATTATTGTCATCAATAACAACAATTATGTTTTATGATTTTCTGTGTAAGCACCGTCATTTTATTTGTGTCTATAAATAAGAAGGGATAAAATGTACTATCAGTATCTGTTTAATAGGGCTTAATTATTTATTATGGGACTTTATATAGTATATTTAATAAAATTAATGAGATTCTGATTATTTGAGCCTGCCCCTCTCTTTAGCTGGAAAGTCTCTTTGATAAGAAGTAAAGCAAGATTGCCAGTTTTCTTATGAGAATTACAGGGTTTGAGGATTAGTCAACTGAGAATTGATGAGGTCCTCCTCTAATTAATGTCTTCCCACTGATGTTTGCCCTAATCTTCCCTTTTATTACATTTATTACAATGCTTCAGTGGGATATCTGTGTGGCAAAGAAGATCTATTAAATAAGGTTACTGTCGGCTAGTGAAATAGCAATAAAGGTCCTAATTTTGTATTTGTTTCTTTGTTAATTCCTTTTAATTTAAAAAGTCCCTTGAGGGGAGTTCTTTTTTAATAGAAAGAACAACGGGGCTGGAAGTGAGGAGATCCATAATCAGTATTGGCTTTGCAATTTTGGGCAGGTCATTGAATCTCTTAATCCTCAGTTTCCTAAATCATAAAATGCAATGTGTGGTCAAGATGATCTGTAAAATCTCTCTGGGTGCGTGTGTTTCAAGTTGCCAGTCATGTTCAACTCTTTGTGATTCTATGGACCATAGCCTATCAGGTTCCTCTGTCCATGGGATTATCCAGGCAAGAATACTGGAGGGGGTTGCCATGCCCTGCCTCAAGGGATCTTCCCAACCCAGGGACTGAACCAAGTCTCTTACATCTCCTGCATTGGCAGACAGGTTCTCCACTGCTAGCGCCACCACCTGGGAAGTTCCCCAAATTGAACAATTTGCTGATTTCAAGGAAACATTTTCAGAAATTGATGAAAAGAAACATTTTCAGAGTTTTATTTACTTCCCACTTAGATTTTTGCAGTTCCCTTTCCTGGCTTTCCCCCCACCATTATTTTAATGCAGTAACTATTTTGTAGCTCGTTGCTAGATTTAGGTTTATAAAATGCTATTTCATTGCATGTTCAAAACCTTTCAGAGTAAGTCTGAATTTCAAGGCTTCCTGAATCTTGATCTGATCCTAGCTTCCTTTTCCCCTTTATTCTCTTCAAAATTCTTCTTTCAGCCCCACATTTCAGTCAGTCTGCCTGCTGTAACAGACTATGTTTATATTTTATCCTCCACATCTTTACTTATGTTATTCTATCTGCCTGATAGCTCTTCTTTCCCAAAGCCACCCTCTTCTCTCCAATGTTCAAGCATATATTTTAACCCTGCCTACTGAAATTTTAGCTCAATTTTCAAGGTTAACACAGGAGTTATTTCCTTTACACAGTCTTCCACAGTTTCCCCAACTGGAAGCAATCTTTTTCCCTCTGAAACCCTACAGGACTTAATATACTTACGATTCAGTGATAAACATTTAGCACATGTTTACTTAATGTACACATTTCTAGACACTGTCTTTGGCAATAGGGATAAAATAAAGAGGAGAAGTAGGCCTGATTTCTGTCCTAAGGAACTTTACAGTTTCATGAGTGAGATTGTTATCAATAACAATTACACAAATTGGGATAAATTGGATGACAGAAAAAGTTTTACTTCACTTTTATTGACCTTTTACTGTTTGAGTCTCAACCCCTAAATTGTAAATTTGAAAAAAAATAATTTTTATAAATCTATGACAATGTTAATTCATTTCTGAATATATATTTAGAGATTAAACAAATGCTTGTCCTTTAGATTTGGGGCTATAAATTAAAAATGGTTTCTAAGATTGTCCTGGGTTTCTAAGATTGTTCCAGAGAATAACTGGGCATTTCTTTCTTTTTCCTGCTGTTTTCAAAGTTAAATAGAAGTTAGATTAGATTAAACACAATAATAAAAACAATGGACTTAGTTTTGAACCTGGAAATTTATTTTGTCCACCCTCTTTTAAGTTTTGAAGTCTCCAAGTAACTTTTTATTGTCATATTTTGAAAAAGATGTTCATTTCCACTTTATAAAGAGGTTATCATTTTTTCATTTTCAATACTCTGGCCACCTCATGCGAAGAGCTGACTCACTGGAAAAGACTCTGATGCTGGGAGGGATTGGGGGCAGGAGGAGAAGGGGACTACAGAAGATGAGATGGGTGGATGGCATTACCAACTCGATGGACATGAGTTTGCGTGAACTCCGGGAGTTGGTGATGGACAGGGAGGCCTGGCGTGCTGCAGTTCATGGGGTCGCAAAGAGTCGGACACGACTGAGTGACTGAACTGAACTGAACTAAACTGAATGTTAACACGGTAGTGAAATACTTTGAACTCTGTTGAATATGTTTAACTTAATTTTTAGGAGGTACAATCCATTGATTACTGTAATCACAGCCCTAAAGCCTGACTTTGTAGGTTAACAATAGTATTCTATTACTGGAGAGAAAACTTATCAGAGTGGTTAAACTCTCAATTCTAGATTCAGACAGGATTGGGCTAGTGTTAAAATCAAGGCTTCACTGCTTTCTAGTAGTATGACAGTAAAAAAATAACCATATTTCTCTAAATCTCAGTTTTCTTATTTATAAAATGGAGGTAATAGAGCTACCTCACAGTAAGTGCTATAGAAATGTAGCTATAATTTATCTTCATGTCAACCAAAACTTAATTCGAAAATGGAAAATCTTTATTGTGTGTGTAAAATACTTTCAATCTAATGCTGGAATAAGGACACCTTAATTTGATAAACTGGAGAGAATTAAAAACCAGCTAAGAGTATTTGGCTCAAGAATTAAAGGCACCTGTTCTGAGTTTATACCTATACAGTCAAGTTACACACAAATACTTATATTGCTCAAAGGAACATAAGATTTAAAGAAGATACGAATTTCTTAATGATAAGTTTTCATTTGTTTGCTTAATTTTGCTTACCAGATCATCATGTGATGCTCTTGAAATGATACA
>SJYC01017490.1:0-66608 GCA_006408675.1 Madoqua kirkii | reverse complement strand
GGAAGGACTGATGCTGAAGCTGAAGCTGAAGCTGAAACTCCATTTTTTTTGGCCACCTGATGCGAAGAACTGACTCACTGGAAAAGACCCTGATGCTGGGAAAACTGAAGGCAGGAGAAGGGGTTGACAGAGAATGAGATGCCTCAGTGGCATCAGTGATTTGATGGACATGAGTCTGAGCAAGACTAGAAGCTGGTGATGGACAGGGAAGCCTGGTGTACCGCAGTCCATGGGGTTGCAAAGAGTAGAACATGCCTGAGCTACTGAACTGAACTGAACTGAAAATGAAGAGAGAAACAGGTTAAACAACTTGCTTTTGGTTTCTCAAATGAAAAAGAGAATCTAGAATAAAACTCTGGCTTTATGAGGAGGATTCAATGATTTTTCTATATTGCAGTGTTGCCTCAAACATATCATTGACAGTCATAAAGGTCATTATCTAACCTAGAATAAGGGCATAAATAGCTATTTTGAAAGCCATGTACTTGGCAATGATAACACAAATTTCTTGGTGAAAGTTTTTCATCGGCAATAAAGAAATTTAGTTTTATTATTATAAAATGAGAAATCACTAAAGAAATTTCTCCACTCAACCTAATACTTAAAAACAGTATGAATCCACCTCAAAGGCTAGAAAACAACAGTTTATGTCACAATATGATACATAGATATACAACTGAAAGCATCAAAAATTAATACTTTTATACCTGAGCTGTATTCCCCTAAAAGCAGATAATGTGAATTATTTAAGGGTAATTTCGATCTGAGGAAAATTCCTCAGTATCATTTGCCTTTGGGAATGCAGAAAGCTTATCTTGTAATTCACTTCACAGGTCTATAGGTTTGTTTTCTGTCTTACACTCTAATACTCTTGTCAATCTGTGTTTTACAATTGCACAATTTAGGAACGTAGCATCGTGCTCGCTTCAGCAGCACATATACTAAAAATGGAATGTAACATCAAAACTAACTGCTGAAGAAATGTTCTTCTTACTGTTGAAATTTTTTTTTTGTTTTTTCAATCAATACATGCTAAAAATCAATAAAAGCAAAGTAAAAAGGATGGACGCAACTAATACTCAAATGGGACACATATTGAAACACGTCATATGGAATAAACCATAAGAACACAACTGATGTTCTGTTATTTTTAACCCAGTGGACCAGATAAATTTTATGTCACTTTTTCTTCTTAATAATAATAATACTGTAACCACGGTCTAGAGGGGTCAATGACAAGTGCTCCTTGGCTGCTTTTTATTCTGAGAAGAAAAAGAAATTTATGATGGATTGAAAAAGATTTTGCTGAAACTCAGTGAAAGGAGATTAATATTTGAATCCTTCTCAGTGCCAGTACTTATCTGAGAGGGGGAAAAAAAGTTCAGTTTAAGGTAAGAAGAAGGAGGAAACAGAAGAAAAGTTTGTGCAAGAAGACAATAGGAATGAGATTTAAAGGGCTTGAGGGTAAAACTCACAAGTATATGTTTACAAGAAGATCTGAGACCTCAAAGAGCAGGATACGAAGCAGAAAGGAGGGCTTGAGTTCTTAAGAGGTATACAGTCGGTATATAATGTTTGGCTTTTTAAAAAACAATGTCTGCACTTTTGCCCAGTTAGAATTATTTTAGAATTGGTTTCCTTTCCAAATATTAATAAAGTACTGAAATTTAGAGACTGTTCCTAAATGGTAATATTCTGTCTCTGCTTTTATATTTTTCTCTTCAAAAATAAATGAAAATACATAATTGAGACAAGCTCTGCTTTTATCCTGAGAAATAAAAATACTTGACTGAGACAAAAACAAAGTATTTAAAAATTTTTATGAACACTCTATTTCCTCTCTGTATAATTTGATAGGGCCCAAGTCACTGAGAGAATGTTCACAGAAGGAGATGACTCATCAAGACCTTTGCCAAAGCAGATGGGGTGTGTGGGGTCAGGCCCACAAAAGTCCATAACAAGATTTTTTAAATTGACCTTAATTACTGAAAGGGCTAAGCAGTCATGTGAAGCTTGCAGAAAATTCAAACTGAGTATTAAAATTCTCACATAAGGACTCAATTAGAGTAGGTATTCAGCATTTGGGGAGGAAAGAGGCCAGATACAATGGCTATTGTGTATGGATATTACATTCTTTGTTTGGCCTTCCCTAGTAGTTAAGTGGTAAAGAATCCCTGCCAATGCAGGAGATGCAGGTTCCATCCCTGGGTAGAGAAGATTCCCTGGAGAAGGAAATGACAACTCACTCCAGTATTCTTGGCTGGGAAACCCCATGGAACCTGGCGGGCTACAGTTCATGGAGTCACAAAAGAGTTGGACGTAACTTAACGACTAAACAACAGCAATGTTATGTTCTTTAGCTAAATTAGGCTTGTGCACTATTTGGATATTTGAACAACTTTTTTTTGTTGTTCTAGTTACTGTTGCAAGATAGCATCAAAACTATTGCTAGCGTTGGTAAAATTATTTTCTATTTTTTGCATAAACTGTGTCAACAAATAATAACCATAATAATCACAAAGCTCTTTTTATTTACAATTACTATTCTAGGGGCTATAGAAGGGGACATCTTAATTCAGGACCTTCAGGCACTCGGGCAAGACTTACATGTGGAAATCCCTGACTCCAAATGCCATGTTCTCTCAGAGGATAATTTCAGTACCATGTAGAGCATTTGGCATGACTGAAGTTTTGTGACAAGAAATCAAAAACAGAGACCAAAGAAAGTAACAAGTCCAATATCTCATTGGAGACACCAAAGTGATACCAAAGTCCTATCCTGGGGTTTAAACTTGACCTTAAAATGAGTCTCATCCTCTTCTTCTTTGAGTGTGGAGCAAACCTTTCTGGAAGGAAAAATATCTAATTGAATTGGGTAAGTAAAGAATCTAGGGAGAGAAGCAAGACAATGTTGAAGACAAAGGGTAAGTTTAATTACAAAGTTAGAGGCTACAGGAACAGAGGAGTGTCACACAGTGTTTTCAGACAATTAGTTACAAAATATTGTTGGAGTCATTTAAATGAAGTCATGTGTCTAAAAGAAACATAAGAAAAGGCTCGTGGAAAACTGTTTTGGACAATAAAACAGACATTACCAAAAGTTCTATGTCTACAGACATGTTTATAGCATAAATATTATTCACAATAGCAGTATAAGACTGAACACGAAAGACTTTATAAGGAGGATCTTTCAGTGTATTTTGGCAAAGCAGAGAGTAATAAACTAAAATGTATATGAGGATTGTTCTAAATAAATACCAGTCTATTATGTTTTAAAGTAAATTAATGAGTGCTAAATTAGAATGTTAGCTGGAAAAAAATAAAAATCATGTAGCAGAAAGCATCTTGTATTTAAAGGTGGCTGTACTCCAGTACTCTTGTCTGGTAGCTCTCATGGAGGGAGGAGCCTGGTGGGCTGCAGTCCATGGGGTCGCTAAGGGTCGGACTTGACTGAGCGACTTCACTTTCACTTTTCACTTTCATACCTTGGAGAAGGAAACGGCAACCCACTCCAGTGTTCTTGCCTGGAGAATCCAGGGACGGGGGAGCCTGGTGGGCTGCCATCTATGGGGTTGCACAGAGTCGGACATGACTGAAGTGACTTAGCAGCGACAGCAGCTAATTTTAACATGTGATAATTCAAAGGACAGCATTTTACATGAAAATAATTTTGAAATTATATTCCCATGTGAAACTTTAAAACCAAGCATCAGAATCTGTAAGAATATTATCAGAGATATATATGATCACTCTGAAGTTGAATATGCCCCATAGAAATGAAAGGACAAAATAATCAAAGAAGAGCAAATGCTCTTAGAATATAGATGATGCAGTTTGAAAGATTATTTTTCTAAAAGTAGAAAGAAACAGAAATAAAGAGATAAATCCATAAGATGATAAATGAAAGCACTCTAGAGCAACAGAGCTGTTTCCTCATTCATTTTCTTTTAACCCAGGTGAATGCAGCAATGTAAATGCATTAATTGTCAAATACCGTACCTTGCACCATGTAGTCATCAAAACTTGGAGAGCATTCATGAATAAAATGCCATTTCCAGTTTGGAGTACTGAACACAATTATTTGGTTTCAACTTTTAGCACACACACACACATATATATATATATATATTTCCAGCTAACTTTATCAACACCTATATTTCCTGTCTTTGAATTTTAGAGGTAAGCACTGTACAATGGATTAAAAATAATGAATTCTAATTCAGCATTTACCTCCAATAAGGTGTGAATATGGGAAGATCCTATCATGGAAGTTTAGTTTCTTCTTCCATAATTCAAGGAAGTGGAGGAGAATAGAAAATTTCCAAACTCTAGAAAATCCATAATTTTTATGTCACTCATCAATTACTTGGTTATATACCATTTTGAATTATTCAGTAGTCTTCTTAGTTAGATTTTTAAGTGCCCTAGATATACTGTCACCTAGCACAGTGCTGGGTGTTAACTAGACATTTTCAAAAACACTTCTTGGTGGGATGACTGTTCACTGAAAGAATATCGGAGGCCAAGAAAAGGTTTATCACTGTGCACTTGGATACTCTCTGCTCTAGAGCTGCCCTCTTTCAGCAGTATAAAACTGGATGGTTGAAGAGTTTGTTTGAAAAGAAAGACTTTCATTATCAGTTTAAAATACACTGTCTTTCAATTGTTATGTTATATTACCTATAACCTAGAAGACTAGTTCATGCATAATTCTTTTACACATCTGAAAGTAAAATGAGTTAATATGTGACCTACCTACAGAAATAGCAGAAAATCATTTTTAAGACAGCCTAGGGAAGATGGAGAACTTTCAAACCACATTCTTATTTAGCTAGAATTTGTATAACTTTTTGTCTTTTCTTGTCCATTCTGATGGTAAATGTATGTATTAGGAGAAAAATTCTTCTCCACAGTTAGCTCCTTTCCTGGCCCTGATAAGACAATTACATAATCAGTTTTTTTTCATAAGATTCCTCATTGAGGATGAGCTGTGATGTTGTGATTGTGAATAGACACTGGAAGCATCAGCTAAGTAGCATATCAGTGAATTTCAAATGTTGTAGCAATAGTTACAAGAAAAATATGCTAAAAGTACTAAGGAATCCAGCAGGGTTATCAGAAACATAAGTTGTTTTTTTTTTAAGTTTTCTTGAATGCATCAGCAGCTCTGGGGATTCATTAAGGAAAGAAAAATGATGAAGGGAAAATGTGAGTGAGAAGTAACGCTTTAACCTGTGAGCTTTTTTCCTCTCATCATGCCTGCCTCCACCAAATCACACTACAAAAGTCACATATATTTTTGAAATTTAGTAAACAAGTTTGCATCTCTTGAAAAAATTTGCAGTAGATGCTTACTCCTTGGAAGGAAACTTATGACCAACCTAGATTGTATACTGAAAGGGAGAGATATTACTTTGCCAACAAAGGTCCATCTAGTCAAGGCTATGGTCTTTCCAGTGGTCATGGATGGACGTGAGTGTTGGACTGTGAAGAAAGCTGAGCGCTGAAGAATTGATGCTTTTGAACTGTGGTGTTGGAGAAGACTCTTGAGAGTCCCTTGGGCTGCAAGGAGATTCAACCAGTCCATCCTAAAAGAGATCAGTCCTGGGTGTTCATTGGAAGGACTGATGCTGAAACTGAAACTCCAGTACTTTGGCCACCTCATGCGAAGAGTTGACTCATTTGAAAAGACCCTGATGCTGGGAGGAGAAGGGGATGACAGAGGATGAGAGGGCTGGATGGCATCACTGACTCAATGGACGTGAGTCTGAGTGAACTCCGGGAGCTGGTGATGGACAGGGAGGCCTGGCGTGCTGCGATTCATGCGGTCGCAAAGAGTCGGACACGACTGAGCGACTGATCTGAACTGAGACCGCACTAACAGTGCCGAGTGAAATAGAAGAGTCACCTACTGTACAGATTTTATGGTAAGACAATACGTATGAGAAGCATGGATTATAAATGCAATTGTTTTGCTGTCAAGTTGGAAATGTCTTTAAAGTTATAAGAGAATATGAATGATAAAGGAATGAGTGTGTATATGCTTAGTTGCTCGGTCATGTCGGATTCTTTGTGACCCCATGGACTGTCACCCATCAGGCTCCTCTGTCCATGGAATTTTCCAGACAAGAATACTGGAATGGAATGCCATTTCCAACTTCAGAAGGGATTTTTCATAGATTAGAAAGTCATACATTTGCATTGTGTTTTCAGGGAGCAAGAGACAGTTTTCATTCGAGAAAAGATTCATGCTCTTTGCAGCATACTTTTTCTTCTCAGGAGAAAACATGCCCTTCTTTTCTGCAAGGTGGCATGTAGATCCAGGTGCTTTTCAGTTTGGGAGCTCTTTTGCTCCTATATTAATATTCTTTTCCAGTACTTCCTTACTGTTTTCCCTTGCTTCCAAAATGCCCATTTCCAGTCTTAAGAAAGCCTGTACCTAACTCCTAACTCTGAAAAACTTATTGGTCATTTGTTTCCTGTCAAAAGATCTTGAAGGATTTATCAACCTCTACACAGCTCATGCCCATAACTCTCATTTCGAAAAGAAACCGGCTTCTTTCTGCCTCACACTACTGAAGCTGGATTCACACCTTTCATATGTTTGTACTTGGTCTTCCCATCTAACATGAAAGATTTTTTGTAGGAAAAAAACTGCATCATGTACTGTTTTGGTTTCCTTACACTGATGGGACTCAGACACTCAAATTACTTCTGCACTGAAACAGTCAAGGCCCAAAAGACTCAGGAGGAACCTTTGTCCTCTCTTACTAGCTACAAGAATTTAAGGTGGAAGCCCTGTCCCAGGAAGGAGCTGTGAACATAGATTACTTCAGTGAAACAGTAGGTACGATAGACAATCAGGAACCCAGCAAAGCCCATTTGATCAAAGTCCTCTCTGTGTCTCATTGTCTTTGAGTGGCCAAGTAAACATTTGTTTAATAAACATTGACTCATTTCATCTTCCTGTGAATTACGTCACCTCCCTTTAAAGCCTCAGATCTCCGCCTCCTCGGTGCCATTGTGGAGGTCTCTTGAGCCATGTCTGACTCTTGATAATCCTATTGAACATAGCCTGTCAGGCTCCTCTGTTCATGGGATTCTCCAAGCAAGAATGATGTGGTGGGTTGCCATTCCCTCCTCCAGGGAATCTTCCTAACCCAGGGATCAAATCCAAGTCTCTTAAGTCTTGGGCATTGAGAGGCAGGTTCTTTACCACTAGTGCCACTATATACCTCATTTTGCCTTGCTGTTTTTGAAATTCTTCACACTTATGTGGATTCTCTATGCACAAGTAGTAAATCTGATTCCCTCCTCTCTATCTGCTTTATATCATTTTAATTACTAGCCAAAAGAACCAGGGAAAAGGCAATGGCACCCCACTCCAGTACTCTTGCCTGGAAAGTCCCATGGACGGAGGGCTGCAGTCCATGTGGTCACTAAGAGTCAGATACGACTGAGTGACTTCACTTTCACTTTTCACTTTCGTGCATTGGAGAAAGAAATGGCAACTCTCTCCAGTGTTCTTGCCTGGAGAATCCCAGGGGCAGGGGAGCCTGGTGGGCTGCCGTCTATGAGGCCGCACAGAGTCAGACACAATTGAAACGCCTTAGCAGCAGCAGCAAAAGAACCAGGGGGGGAGAGAAAGAAAACCCACCCCTACCATACCACTGTACACTGAAAAATAAAAGAAGAAATTAATGAATTAAATTTGTTATGACCTTTAAGAGCCCAATTGAATCTGCATACCTACTAAAATAAGCAAATCACCTTTCATTTCCATGAATTCCTCTTTGACCTGGGACATCTGGCCCATTGCAACCTCCCAAATGGCCCTTTCTTAGGTAGAAAAAGTCACTACTCTTTCTTCTTTATATATATGCTGTTGAGTATTCAGAGTTCAAGCCAGGAAATTACAAAATAACAAGTATGGAATAGTGAGTTTTTAATATAATGGGAAAACAGGCTGGCAACAGGAAAGAAACCATTTTTCCTAGGCTTCTATCAAAATATTTAGTACATGATGGCTAGTTCTGAGAAAGCTATACTAGATATATTTGGATATGGACCTTATCTGTAGGAGATCACTTAGTCAAAATGTGAACAAAGATATGGTAAATAATTTTAAGATAGAATGCCCAAATTTTCTTCTAAAAAATGGGAAAATTGTTAGATGCTCTGCCTAATTTATGATATTGCTGTGAAAACTGGAAAAACAAGAAAGCAATTAAAATCGTGAAGTTATAAACTACACATTGCAAATAATTTCTGGTATCATGTCACGTTTTTATAAAATAAATATACAGAATTGCTATTTCTTCAAATAGATATAGACTTTTATAAATGCCATCATAGAAATTAAAGACCTGAAGACTAAGCTGAAAATGAGCAAATCAGAGTATACATAATTTGCTTAATTTTATTTTTTATGAAGCTCTGAAAATATTTTCAGTTAACTTAAAATATTCTTTTAAACCTCGCATAATCTCAAAAGAATGTAACCTTGTTTCTCACTCAAGAGAGTAGGGATGTAACTTAGTAATGATGAATAAAGAGGTGGATCTAAATGCTTCCAGAGACTTGACTACTTATGAATTACATGGTAGTGACCAATCATTTCAAATCCATTTACACACACTGGATTACAAAGTGCAGAGCTTAGCTTCAATATATCTTTCTAACATCGTTGGATATTATGTCAGTTCAGTTCAGTCGCTCAGTCGTGTCTGACTCGCTGCGACCCCATGAACTGCAGCACTCCAGGCCTTCTTGTGCAACTCCAACTCCCAGAGTTCACTCAGACTCATGTCCATTGAGTCAGTGATGCCATCCAGCCATCTCATCCTCGGTCGTCCCCTTCTCCTCCCGCCCTCAATCCTTCTCAGCATCAGAGTCTTTTCCAATGAGTCAGCTCTTCACATGAGGTGGCCAAAGTACTGGAGTTTCAGCTTTAGCATCATTCCTTCCAAAGAAATCCCATGGTTGATCTCCTTCAGAATAGACGGGTTGGATCTCCTTGCAGTTCAAGAGACTCTCAAGAGTCTTCTCCAACACCACAGTTCAAAAGCATCAATTCTTTGACGCTCAGCCATCTTCACAGTCCAACTCTCACATCCATACATGACCACAGGAAAAACCATAGCCTTGACTAGACGGACCTTAGTTGGCAAAGTAATGTCTCTGCTTTTGACTATACTATCTAGGTTGGTTATAATTTTCCTTCCAAGGAGTAAGTGTCTTTTAATTTCATGCTACAGTCACCATCTTCAGTGATTTTGGAGCCCCCCAAAATAAAGTCTGCCACTGTTTCCACTGTTTCCCCATCTATTTCCCATGAAGTGATGGGACCGGATGCCATGATCTTCATTTTCTGAATGTTGAGCTTTAAGCTAACTTTTTTGCTTTCTTCTTTTACTTTCATCAAATCTACAAGTGCATGTGGTCCAAATATTTTATACTTGCTGTTTCGTTTGCCTGTAATATTCTCCTCCCTATTAACACAAGATTCTGTCCTCACTTTTATAAGGATTCTGCTGAAATGTCATCTTAACAAGAAGTTTTTATTAAATTCGCCATAAATTCCCACTCTTCTTGAACACTTTCACCAGATGTTTCTTTACTGTTTTTCGTGGCATTTTATCACAGTGTAACAATATTATTTATATACTTATACTTAATTATATTTATTATCTGTCTCACTCCACTAGAATGGAAATTCCATGAGGGCACAAGATTTGTCTACTCTGTTTACACATGGCTGTATCCTAGAAAAGTGACTCCTATGAGATTTGATGTCCAATAATTACTAATTGAATGAAAGGAGAACTCATAACCTCTTATTTGAATCTATGTGTCCTTTTAGATAGGTATAACATTTAGAACAGTCTCCCCTGGTGGCTCAGCCATAAAGTACCTGCTTGCCAATGCAGGAGATATGGGTTCAATCCCTAGGTGAGGAAATGGTAATCCACTCCAGTATTTCTGCCAGAGAAATGATGTGGACAAAGAAACCTGGTGGGCTACAGTCCAAGGGATCACAAAGAGTCAGACATGACTTAGCCACTAAACAATGATGATTAGAACCTTATTTATAATGCTAAGCTAAAACTTGCTGCATTATATGGACATTTTCTACCTATAGACCTATAGACCTGGTCCTGCCTTCTAAGTCACAGAGAACAGTTCTAAACATCCCCTCTCACCCAAACAATCCTTCAAACATTTGAAAAAAATACAAATCACTCGTCAGTTAATGTCATCGCTTCCTTTAGTCAGTCTCCAAATGACGTGGATTCTGATCACTTCACACATCTTTTCTGTCACCTTCCCTTGGATATATTCTGTTTCATTATTTTTCAAACTGAGGTCATGACTGTAGAGTGGTTTATTGAATAAATATGGTTCAATCTGGGGAGTTAGTAAAGTGTTGTGGCTTAGCATATGGTCAGTGATGCCAGATGATTCTGGATCATATACGTTCAGTCACTTGTTAACGGCCAAGTCCCTTCACCCTTTTTTACCTCATGTTTATCATCTTTAAAAAGAGAATAATGATAATATTAGTTACCTAATAGAATTATTATGCAGATTAAAGATTTACACAGGAACTTTGAACAGTGTACTCTCCAATGTCAACTGCCCAATGGGAGAAGAGGATAACTCCAAAAAAAAGAGAAGGAGAGAAAGAAGAAAGAATAGGTCTCTCCAGGCAGCAGGCTCTAGGCCCTGCCTCACCTCCCTAGACTCAAAGCAAGAAAGAGAGAAAAAGAAGAAGGGAAGACAGGCTGGTGTCCTCTCCCCTCAAGAGGGAATGGCCAGCTCTCCTTATTACTCTTACTCTGAGAAATCAGGAGAAACCAATCTACCTGAAAACTAAAGCATTGGACACTGAAAATGAAATTATTTTAGAATGCTTTTGTCATTAAAACTAGTTGACAATACCATATCTACAGTATTAAGCACTTAGCTCCATTATCACCTTACAAATGATATTTGCCTAGCAGGACTTGTACAGGAAAAAAAAAAAAGTATCAAGTATATGCAATAATATTGTCCCTCATAGATTTTAATGAGGTGGACTGCAGTTTCTAAAGTTAAGCACCATGCAGTTGGCACGTTAAATATTTTTTCTTTTGTAAAACAGGTTTTAAAGAAGCCTCACCAGCCCAGTTCATCAGTAACTTCTTCCACATGCCAAGCCTAATAAACAGCAACCACTGCACTATTTTAAAATTAAGTTAAAGTGGTCAGAGTGCTGTGTGATAGGCTTGCATCGGGATTAGTTTTCTGTTTGGAACTGAACATTTTAGAGTAAATGTTCTAGTCTGCTTCCTGGAGCCGGGGCTTCTTTCATGGCTACCAAGACTGGGCTGATACAGTCTTGTAGCTGAATTAAGATACAGCCTTTCTGAGACCAGCACCCCTGGGAAAAGAAACGTTTCTTCTTTTTGCCAAGAGATATATAACCTGCTGGTGAGAAAATCTGCTACAGTGCTCTCTGAAGGCTCAAACTCTGCTCACCTCAAGGCTGATTTTCACACTTTCAAGAGCAAGTCGTGAACAAAGTCCAGGACTATTGTCTTCAGTAGCATTTTACTTCGGTTCTGGTGTCCTCACTTTTTTTCACCACAGTTGCATCACAAAATAGTGAAGAATTTTTATGATTATTATTTTGGCATTATTTTATTTAAATCTTTGACTGGATCACAGCTATTAGATGAGCCTTTTAAGTTTCCCGCCTGCTATATTTTGGAGACCTCCTAATTTGTTATTCCAGCTCAGGTCTCCCTCTCTCTCTGCAGACTACACAGCACAGTCAGATCAATCATCTGCTAATCACATTCCAGAGGACAAAATCTTTCTTTTTTCAATAATTTCCCTTCACAGTCTGAAAATATATCAAATCTTTGATGTTCTATCATCTGGCATCAAACAGTGGTATCTCCCACTATCTTCTACCTCCTTATACATTTAGATCAATTTCTGAAACAGAAACTTCATGTCATTGTTCATATTGTTTCCTTTCCCTAAATCTCTTTCTATCTCCTCACTGATAGACTTTTGTTTAAATTCTACAAATCCTTCTAGTAACATCTTTTCTACAAAATTTTCCTTACCACCAATTCCTTAAGCTTGATATTGTTTTGTTCTCCTCTTAACCTTTTAGCATTTTATTTGTATCTTTCTTTATAACACATCTTATATTTAATCTCATTAAGACTGTAGGTGTACACAAGTACCTCTTACCAACTGAAATTCTTTGGGAATAGGGACCATGTCCTGCTTATCTTGATGTCTTTCACTGCTGTTTAACACAAGTTCCTGCCACGTGGTACATTTCTCCTCCAATAAATCAGTGAATGTAGCTTTCATCCATTAGATGCTAGACTGTGAGCTGGGAACAGGAGAACATGCCTATACATAGAAAGATGGATAGATAGACAGATAGATCATCTTTTTAACCAGCTGCCGGAAACAAAATAATGCTTCATAAGTGTTTGCTGACTCAAAAAACAAAAACTTGCAGTCTATCCACTGACCCTTTTAAGGAATTACTAAAAATAATATGTTCCATAGTCAGAAATTCAGATATTAGCTCTCATTATGCTACAGAAGTAGGAAGAAAATCAACCACAAAAGAAAAAGCCTCTATAACAACTTTTTTCATTTTCTGCATACGAAAACCTGTGATCTTTCAAGATATTTTGGACGCACACACTTTTTGTATAAGCTTCTTAACTCAAAAATATTTAAACATGTTTGCAGGAACTACAATGACCACTAGTACAGAGGGGAAGGGGTAAACAAAATAAGAAAGAAGGTAGAGGTTTGAAAGTTAAGTGTTTCTTACAAGTTGTTGACAATGCTTCACCCAAAATGATCAAGGCTGTTGCTACTCTGCTACCAAGCCCCGCCCGCACTCTATTTTTATTACTTGCTACTGCATTTTCCTAGGCAGCTCTTTTTATGCTTACACACGCACACACACACACACACACACACACACACACATCAATTCTTTCGCTTTTATTGAAAAATAATGCACAACAAATTGTAACTATAACCTAATCTACAAGGTTTAATGTAGGCAGCTTTGATTTACTGGCCCATTCATAATCTGCTGGTGATTAGCCTCCCTGGAAACAATCCACTCACTTGTCTAAGACTTGTCTAAGTGATATCAAGGTGTTTGTTATTAATCTGTCCGAAATCTTCCTATGGACAAATGCATTATTGAAGAATTATATTTTAATTTATCTTCACACCGTGCTTTTGATGGGCATTTGCATTAACACAATATGATTATGCTTCTTTACACTGGTATCTATTCAAATTAGAAATTACCTGCACATACAGTCTCAGATGGTGGTCAAAAATTGTACAAAGAAATAAGAATAGGACTCCTTAATATCACACAGCCCTGCTGCTCATCAATGAGGCTTTTTCTGTTCTAATGCTTTTGTCATGTATATGAAAGTCATTATGTAGTTTAGAAAACAGAAGATGAAGTGAAAGAGGAAGATCTGGGACCTAGGATGCATTAATATTCCACCAGCATCAAAGATATTTCCCTCGAGGGGCTCCTACAGGCCACGCTGTTATTACAGTGCCTATCCATTATCTTGTGCTGTTCTTGGTATTAAGACAATAATGGAGAGAATAGGATTATGTGCAGATGATAGGAAATGTGAAGGCAATTCAGCAAGATAGGAAATGAATGGAGACATGATTCTTTCATCGACGCCAGGGATGGTTTAGCATAGGGTAAGAGAGAAGATAAATGAAGCAAAATGGAATCTTTACAGGTTAGCAGGGGTAAAAATGAGTGTTTTCATATAATTCTGTGAGTTTAACCTTCTTGATAGAAAAATGCCATGGCATATTTTTTTGAAAATTCAAGTATACGTGCCTGAGGAGATGATCAGTTTTTGCTCTAAAAATTCACTTATTGTCAGAAAAGATGTCCAGTGCTTACAAGATCAGAAGGTGGCCTAAAGGAGTGGCATAACCTTTTAATTCACTCCCATCACTAACAAATTCGAGCTGTTATTTAAGATTCTCCTGTAGAAATGAGGAGCCCCACAACTCTCTCAACCCATCCCTTACCAAACAATGCCCGGTAAGTTAGGGTGCATTAAACTGAAGGTCAGACAGGCGAGCTCCATTAGGAAAAATGCTTAATCTAATTTCTCCAGGGCCCTCTTTCTTTTGACAGGAACCCTCCCTGTCTGTACACACACACATAGCTCACAGAGGCAATCACCCAGACAGACTTTGAAAACAGGAAAGAAAAGCCCTGGCTTTTTGCAAAGATCACCTATATTGAATGCCCAAGGCTAATGTGACTCAAAGGTTGGCATTTCACGATGATGGCGGGGAAACAAGAGCGGCAGATTGTGCCATTTGCAGACAGGGCACTGGCATAAATAAATGTTTCTGTTTATATATTTAAAAAGAACATTTAATTAAATGAAGGCGCATTCAGCTACAGACAATATGACAGGGCCTGGGAGAGTGCTTTCTGTGCTCACATGTGCTGCTTCCTCTTCAAACATTGCATTTGATCCTGACTTAAATTGGATAGAAATTTAACCAAACTGAGATCAACAATATAATAACATTCTCTAACTCAAAGAGTTACCAAGGGGAATTGAAGAGAAAATATTAGAGGAAATCAGCATGTAGATACACTGTATCTATAAGCTTGTCTAAGAATATGAAAGCTTTGGATATTCAGGCTGCATATGAAATGTAGATTAATATATCCTGCATGGAATTGCACTGGAGTCATTACAACTTAGTTTGAAATACATATTTTCTAAATAAGGTTGAGGACTATTTTTTAAATGGAGATATATATGTATATATATATATATGCATATGTGTATATTCCTTCAAAAGACACATAACCAAAGCATCCAGAGGGAAGAGAAGGAGGAGAAAAAATATATATATATATATATTTATATGAAGCGTGGACCAGCTGTTTGTATAGGAAAAAAAGTATATATAAAGAGGTAACTGTGTAATCAGGACCTTGAACAGCTTTTGGACCTTTTCTTCCCCATCCCCCAGCTCTTCTGGGCTCTATGGTGCACCTTCCTAGTTCTCTGGTTTTAAAAATGGCTCCATACTGCTCTCTGCTGCTGGTTTATAATTTTCTACTTGGAAATAGGAGCTTGTTGCTCTGGCTGTATGTCAGGTCCTGATTAGAGCTTATAACTAAAAGGACTGTCTCTTAATTTAAAACAAGGCAGGCTGATAGTCTGCAGATTTGGACTGCTGAAGCCAGCTTCCTGGTTACATTTTTTTCCTCCAAATTATCTGGACTCTTTGACCTTAAAGAGATCTCATTCTAGCCAAAAGAATCATTTAAATTTAAAAGATTGCCCTCTTAAGGATATTATGTATTATCCAAAAAAAAAAAATTCCATTGTGAATTCACATTTCTAGAAAGTGAGGTGGAAAGGAGAGGACACTGGAGATGGGTGTGGAGTTACTTAATATCACTACTTAATATCTACATCGCATTGAACTCAATCTCTAACAAGGAAATTAATAAAATAGTGTATGTATAATAGAGCACAGCAAAACATATGCACTCAATAAATGTAAATGAGATGTGAATCAAATTCAAGCAATTGAAATATCAGATTAAGAATTGTAATTTGAGGAAAAAATTAACCTCAGGAAAAATATATTTCAAGCATTAGATAAAATATTTGAAAGCAAGAATGAGAGAAGAATGATTTATTTATCTTAATATATAGTACCAGAAAGTTCAGATTTTACCAAAAATCATATCATTTTATAAAGGTAATTAATTCAAGCATAAAACTGTTTACTGGGTGCTTGTTTAGTGATAATATATTTCTCCCTCAGAAATAAAAATCATTATGAAAGACAGTTAAGAACTATAATTGGATGCTGTAATGTGTGGCAACATGACCACATGACTTAATCGGAGAGCATATGGTCAATTGTGTGACCCTGCTTGACAGACAGGAAGTTGTTATAATCCATGTCATTATTTGGAATTGCATCTAAAGCACACAACTCTATTACCCTGCTCAACAGAGACATAAAGGAAGGAAATGAAAAGAATGATAGGAACTAATACATATAATTGGTGGGTATCATTTACCAGGGCTTTTGCCTTTGAAATTTATTATAATTTAAAGAGATTCTTTTGGGTGAATTCCCCACAGAATCAGGGTGGACTCCCATCAAAGAGTTGGTTTGAATGTTGAAACATAATGCCACATACACATCAAGAAGATGTGAAAAAGTTTACTATCACGTCAGGAGGCTTTCTGGAGAAAGCAAGGTGGCTTCCAACTAGCTTTAAACATAAGCTTGAAAAAGCAAGGAAAATCCATGTGCTAGAAGGTTCAACCTAACTGCACCTTTTGAACATTATAAAAATCTGGAGTTTTTTGGTGTTTCAGATATGCAGCCAGGAGGAGGGTTCCAGCACTGGGTTTGACCTTCCCTCAGGTGCCAAAGGAAAAAAACACTGCACTTTCTTATCAGTTTGCCCAAGAGTAGAGCAGAAGGTGAAAAAAGAAAGAGTGAGGCTTAAAAGTTGTCAGCAACCAAACATTTTTTAAAAAGGAATTACTTTACTACAAAAACCTTCAATTTTTATTAACAACAGCTCTAGTTATTTAGATAATGGTGAAAAACTCTTTTTAACACCACCCAAGATACTTCTCTGAACCCAACTGATAATCTTTAAATTCAGATCATCTTTAAAAGGTGATAAAATCATTTCATTCCACTCCTAGAAATTGAAGCCTTCAGATCCTAATTTTTTAAGTGAAGAAACAGAGAAAAAGAGGAGAGCAGTTTGTTTTATGAACACTTTTATTAAAGTGATTTCTACAGTGAGTATATATTAGAGTGTCTGACTGGTTGGGGTGAAGCTGATGAATAATACTCTGGGCCTGTCCTCAAGGAGTTTTCAGTCCACAGGTGGAGAGTACATCCATAAATAAATAATATCAATATTGGCAGCACCAGAAGTATAAAGAGCATACAGAGTTATTAACTCTGTCCTGATGTCCTGAGGGCTAAAGAAAGAGTAAGAGAAATTTTTGAAATCAAGATGAATGGGAGATTTCCAGCCAAATAAAAGGCAAAAGGGATTTGAGGCAAAGAAAAACACCACAGTGGTAAAGCAATGAAAGAATAAAATGCCTTAGCACTTTCAGGCAAATGTAAGCTGTTTGGTATCACTGATGCATAACATATAAAGAAATGAAGTGACCAAAGATGAAACTGAAGAGGCAGATAAATTCCAGAGCCCGGAGGAAATAACTAGTCATGGGAAAATATTTGGGCTTTATCCAGATCCAGTAGCTCAACAGTTTTCACCCTCTCTGACAATCAGTACAAACAATTTGATTATTATTCCCCAGTGTAGATGCATGAATCTTCTAAATTATTAAAATTCTCCAAGCCAGGCTTCAGTAATACATAAACCATGAACTTCCTGATGTTCAAACTGGTTTTAGAAAAGGCAGAGGAACCAGAGATCAAATTGCCAACATATACTGGATCACGGAAAAAGCAAGAGAATTCCAGAAAAACATCTACTTCTGCTTTATTGACTATGCCAAAGCCTTTGACTGTGTGGGTCACAATAAACTGTGGAAAATTCTGAAAGAGGTGGAATACCAGACCACCTGACCTGCCTCTTGAGAAATCTGTATGCAGGTCAGGAAGCAACAGTTAGAACTGGACATGGAACAACAGACTGGTTCCAAATAGGAAAAGGAGTATGTCAAGGCTGTATATTGTCACCCTACTTATTTAGCTTATATGCAGAGTACATCATGAGAAACGCTGGGCTGGAAGAAACACAAGCTGGAATCAAGATTGATGGGATAAATATCAATAACTTCAGATATGCAGATGACACCACCCTTATGGCAGAAAGTGAAAAGGAGCTAAAAAGCCTCTTGATGAAAGTGAAAAAAAGAGTGAAAAAGTTGACTTAAAGCTCAACATTCAGAAAACAAAGATCATAGCATCTGGTCCCATCACTTCATGGGAAATAGATGGGAAAACAGTGTAAACAGTGTCAGACTTTATTTTGAGGGGCTCCAAAATCACTGAAGATGGTGATTGCAGCCATGAAATTAAAAGACGCTTACTCCTTGGAAGAAAAGTTATGACCAACCTAGATAGCATATTGAAAAGCAGAGACATTACTTTGCCGACTAAGGTCTGTCTAGTCAAGGCTATGGTTTTCCCTGTGGTCATGTATGGCTGTGAGAGTTGGATTGTGAAGAAGGCTGAGCACCGAAGAATTGATGCTTTTGAACTGTGGTGTTGGAGAAGACTCTTGAGAGTCCCTTGAACTGCAAGGAGATCCAACCAGTCCATTCTGAAGGAGATCAGTCCTAGGATTTCTTTGGAAGGAATGATGCTAAAGCTGAAACTCCAGTACTTTGGCTACCTCATGTGAAGAGTTGACTCATTGGAAAAGACTCTGATGCTGGAAAGGATTGAGGGCAGGAGGAGAAGAGGATGAGATGGCTGGATGGCATCACTGACTCAATGAACGTGAATCTGAGTGAACTCCGGGAGCTGGTGATGAACAGGGAGGCCTGGCGTGCTGCGATTCATGGGGTGGCAAAGAGCCAGACACGACTGAGTGACTGAACTGAACTGAAAGCCTTTCACAGCCTTTAAGGTACAGTAAACATATAGGACAGATTTCCCCAGTGGCTCAGTGGTAAAGAATATGCCTGCAATGGAGCAGCTGCAGGAGATGCTGGCTCCATCCCTGGGTCAGGAAGATCCCCTGGAGGAAGGCATGGCAACCCACTGCAGTATTCTTACCTGAAGAATTCCATGACAGAGGAGCCTGGAGGGCTGCAGTCCATAGAGTCACACAGAGTCGAACATGACTGAAGTGACTTGAAGTGCCTTTGAAGCATGCATATCTGGTACAAGTTCATCATTAATGAGATTTCTACGTTAATTCAACTCAGTGTGGCTATCACCAAGACAAACAGTACAAATTTCAATTTAGTCAAAATTAATCACTTGAAAATAGGGAATAATGAATGGAACTGAAAGCTTAAAACAGAAGCCTCAGCCAACCATTAAAATGATAATTCCAGAAGCTTGAAAGTCTTGGAAACAACCTGAGTGTTTGTAAAGGTTTATTAACCCTTGCTAATATTTTTTTTCACTTCCTTTACAGGTTTTGTTATGGTTGATTAAATGTTATTGTGCATGTGTCTGTGAAGGGGTTTCCAGATGACTTTGTCTTGCCTCCCCCAGTGTGAGTGCACATCACACAATCCATTGAGGGCCCAAATAGAACAAAAACTGAAAGGAGGGAGAATTTATTCCCTTGCTGCCTGCTGCTTGAGCTGGAATTTGCGCCGTCAGCTCCCCTGGTTCTCAGATCTTTGGACTCAGGCTCTGTTCACACCATTAGTTTTCCTGGGCTTCAGATGGCAGATGGCAGATCATGGAACCTCTCAGCCTCCGTAACTCTTTGAGCCAATTCCTCATAATAAATCTCCTTTTATAGATGCTATTGATTCTGTTTCTCTGAAGAACTCTGATACAAACCTATACAAACAACCTACCTTCCCTGGGACAGAGAAGAAAATCTGCCTTCAGCATATCAGTAGATACAGGTCTTGTAAGGCTTGGGGTTTATACAATTTAGGGAACACTTTAAAGGAAAAGTCCCCAGCATCTCCAAACAGCCCAAGTTATTAGAGGTTCCCTGGAAACTGCCTACAAGGCAGGAGAGCTGGGTTTGATCCCTGGGTCAGGAAAATCCCTTGGAGAAGGTAATGACAACCCACTTCAGAATTCTTGCCTGGAAAATTCCATGGACATAGGAGCCTGATGGGCTACAGTCCATGGGGTTGCAAAGAATCGGACACGACTGAGCAACTAACCTTTTCACTTTCCTTCTTTTAAATTAAAAATATTTTTTAAATCTGCTTTTGCAAATTTTACAATATATAATCACATAACACTTTGCTAGGACCACACTCAATCTTTGTAAGTAGTCCTTGTATGTGAAAGGGCTACAACGTAAGATTTAGTAGATTGTGAATTATTCTTTCTCTGGTGTTGCCTGTATCTCAGACTCTCTGGAGTGGTGGCCACCTGCTTCTTCCTTGGTCATTTCACTTAAATTCACAAGGAAGTTGAGTCCCTTAAAGATATAGATCAACACTATAATGAAATTTTTCATGTCACCAAGAGACTAAAATATAACACTTGAAAAATAACTAACAAAGCAACATCTGGGGTATTTACTTTTAGGACTACTTTACTAGCATTAGGCTTTCCTGGTAGCTTAGCTGATAAAGAATCTACCTGCAATGAGAGAGACCTGGGTTTGATCCTTGGGTTGCAAAGATTCCCTAGAGAAGGGAATGGTTACCCATTCCAGTATTCTGGCCTGGAGAATTCCATAGACTGTATAGTTCATGGGGTCACAAAGAGTCGGACACTACTGAGCAACTTTCACTTTCATTTTGTTAGCATTACTCAAGGATTAAAAATGAAAACATCAGGGATGGTGTCAACAACAGTCCTAACAAGAACAATGCGAATTTTATAAAGACACTGCAATACAGTTGAGATCTAAGGTCATGTTAAAAAACTGCTTAGAAGCCATTTCTCCTCCAACTGCTTTCTTGTAATGAAAGTTTGGGGTACATACAATATATTATTAAATTTGCAGATAAATATTTGCTGCCAGCTCTTTGCATGGTTCCATGCAATATGTTCAGTAGCATTTGAGGCTAAAACCATAGCAGGAGACTTTTGCACCTGGTCCACTCCATCCAAAGTAATCCTAGAGCAGAGATCTTTCTAGTTTAGAAAGAAATAAGCAATACCCACTTAAAAACAAAGCATGCAACATTTAAGCATGCATACATCAAGCTTTGTATCAAAGTACTTCTTTAATTTCTGCTTTGCTCCATACTTCTACTAGCTGTGGGATGCTGCAAAGAAGATTATGCATGACTGTGCCTTATACTTTAATAAATGAGAAATGATATGTCGATATTGCATTTGTTTCCTACCAAAGTCACTAATAATTGTTATTTTCCCAAATATCCATATTATGATTGTTCTTGATATCAGTTACCAAGAAGCATGGTCAACACAAGCACATATTATATAAAAGATTGTTTTTACACTAAACCCAGATATGCCATCGAGTCAATTATTATAAAATTATTCCTACCTTCTGGGTTGAGAGCCAAAGGGCAAAAAATATTGTTACACCTAAGGGTGAGTTATCCTGGAGCAAATTAGAAACAAAGTTTATTCTGCATTACAATTACTAATATGCATTCTTAAGCACTAACAAGATTCTTGGGCTTTACTGGACAACTGCCTTCCTGTGGAACTTATTGAGGCAAAGGAGAATGAGATATAGTATGCTTCCACTTAGTTGGTGATGGACAGGGAGGCCTGGTGTGTTGCAATTCATGGGGTTGCAAAGAGTTGGACACGACTGAGTGAATGAACTGAACTGAACTGATACAGCAACAACAAAAAAAGAAACCACTGTGGGTATATGTTGATGCTCACTGAGTAAACATTCTGCTTATTCATTAATGAAAATGATGTCACCAATCAGTAGAAATCCTGCTTTAAGGAAAAATTGCTTTCTATTGATTAAAGAGGTTACAAGCTTTTGGTGCTATTTTTACTTGGAACAAAGAGTTCCAATGACTTTATTTCTACATAGAAATAAAACCTCATAAAGGTTAGGTTCACCTCAATCCCTTCCCAAAACCTTAAAAATCTCTTATTCTACATTACAGTATTGACAATAGGATTTCTTTTTTCCTGTTGTTTGTCCCTTTCATTATCCTAGTTTTAATTAACTTTATTTTTCTCCTATTTAACAGTTATTCCTCATCTTAATTTTCCTTCTCTTCAGATGGCAGATCTTCTTTTTCCATGACTCATTTAATTTTCACTACTTCCATTTTGTTTTGTGTACATATTCTAATTGATTTCAGTCTCCCTACATTGTAGTGAGATCTAACCATCTAAGAAAGCATTTTTATCTTCCAAGTCAACTTTTCTTTGAAAGTGTCAATGATTGACAACAAGAACTGCTGAGGGTGGTACTGAGTCAGCAGAACTATCACAGGATGAATAAGCTATGGGAATGTTAAATGTAAAAGAAAGAGGAAACTGGAATAATGGACTACACTGAATAACAAGAAAGTAATTGATTAAAGCTGAGTTTTTGGAATTCTAGATATCCATAACTACAGGTTTCAATTTAAAACATCCACTTAAAATATGACTGTATATTAAGTTGCCAGTCATTGGTTCAACACTATGCCACCTTAAATGTGCAAGTTTATATTTTCTAAATTGTTTGCATATACAGTATGTAGTAATCTTATTTTATGACAATCTAACATATATTTGAGCAGACCATTCAAAAGACAGATTTAAGTGAAAAGAATCTTTTTGAAAGGTTTTGTTATTCAGGTGATGAAACGATGTTATCAATGTCACATAGTTCATGGCCAATTAAATATGACACCACTTGTTAGGATTAAATGGCAAGATTTTCCTCTTTTCCTGTTTTCCTAATCTATACATAGTTTATACAGAAGGCTATTGTTTTCTTTAACAAAGGCATAAAGAAATTTCTTGTATCAAAAGGTGTGTGAAGAAGAAAAGAAGTGCTTGAGCACATGCATGTTTAGTCAGGTCCAGTTCTTTGTGACCCAAAGGATGCAGCCCTTCAGGCTCCTCTGTACATGGGATTTCGCAGAGGAGAATCCTGGAGTGAGTTGCCATTTCTTCCTCCAGGTATCTTTGCAATCCAGGGATTGAACCCACATCTCCTATGTCTCCTGCATTGGCAAGCAGATGCTTTATCACTGAGCCACCTGGGGAGCCCTGCTAGAAGAAATAATTAAGAGATTTTGATATGTGCCCTAATCTCCAATCTCTAATAAAGATATCAGAGAAAGTTTTAAAAATACATCAAAGACTTTATATTTTATATTAGAGCCTAAAATCAGTTCCTGAAATTCAATGGAGACAACTTTCGTTTACTGAAAAATAAAAATATGTTAGGCACAGTTTTTTAAATACTTTAAATATAAAATTTAATGTAACATCACAAAATTTTCTATTAGTTAAATTTTATCATCCTCATATTATAGATGAGAAAACTAAAGCTGCTTAACAAGGCTAATTACTATATTTGAATGAAAATTAATAGTAAATAATGGGACTAAAATAGCAAGTAAAGTCTGGATGACATATTCAGTTAATATCTACTAGATCGAAAATATTGTCTAGTTTTAAAACCAATTTAAGCTTTCTTATCTTGAAATTTAATCTTAGAGTCTGTGTCAGATTGGATTACTCCTGAGAAATTGGTCTTGTCAAATTTGTCTGGCGAAATCATGCAGTTGGAACACTGGAGACCCACCACCCAGGTGATGTGGTTATGTCTGGCCATCCTTGACCAATCAAAGCAAATAAATTTTTCAGCATTGGTCAAGTGGACTCAGGTTTAACATGTCTATTAATCACAACAGGAGCTATACCAGTGAAACAAAAATTTGTTTTACTAGCATATAAACTTTTACCTGTAAACTGTTCAGTTTAGAGCTCGTTTTAGATTCTAATCTCTGTGGGGGAATACAGGCAAAGTCCAAAGGAAAACCAACCAAGCTCAAGTTAAGGCTACATAAGTGAATCCTGCTATGCAAGGGTTTGGGCAACTAGGTAAGAAATAGGTGGATTTGGTGGGGAGATTACTTAATTGAAGAAAAAGCCCTGAGGCAACATATTGCTTGGATTCCTGATACTTAAATCTATCTAGAGTTTCTCATTCATCAATTTACACACTTTACATTGGCAGCAACATGGATAATGCTAGAGATTATCATACTAAGTGCAGTAAGTCAGAAAATGAGACCCAAATACCACATACCACTTACATGTAGAATCTAAATATGAAATCAATTAATTTATTTATAAAAGAGAAATAGACTCACAGACACAGAAAACAAGTTTATGGTTACAGGAAGAGAAAGGGGTTGGGGGAAGGGATAAATTAAGAATTTGAGGCTAGCAGAAACAAACTGTTGTACATAAAATAGATACACAAGATGGTCCTACTTTATAGCACAGGTAACCATATTTAATGTTCTGTATTAAACCATAATAGAAAAGAACACAAAAAAGAATATGTATATGTATATATATATTATATATATGTGTGTATATGTGTATATATATATATATATATATATAGTTGAATCACTTTACTGCTCAGAGGGTAAAGCGTCTGCCTAAAATGTGGGAGACCTGGGTTCGACCCCTAGGTTGGGAAGATAACCTGAAGAAGGAAATGACAATCCACTCCAGTACTCTTGCCTGGAAAATCCCATGGACTGAGAAGCCTGGTAGGCTACAGTCCATGGGGTCGCAAAGAGTTGGACACGACTGATCGACTTCACTTTCACTTTCATAGTTCATTTTTAAAAGTTAAGTATTTTAATTATGAAACTAACATAGAAATTTAAAAAACAAGTTGAACAATAATTTTTAATGAACAAAAAATTACTTAATTCACAAAAGGAAAAATGTAAGAATTATTTATGAATTTAGAAAAATATTGCTTCCCTAGCCATTAAGGAAATGAAAATCAGATGGCCAATTCATGCATTTCAAATTTAAGTAAGCATGACTTTTTGTTAACAATTGGGTAGCAATTTCTCTTGCTATTAGTTTAAAATAATTTAACAAATAGGCAAATGTGTATGTATCCATATGTTCAACCAACAATGTTTGTAAAAGAAATATCTAAATGTCTAAAAGTTAGTGTTAGTTGAATACATTTTGAAGCATTTAGAACTGAATATATTTAGATTATCATGTAGGCATTAAAAATGATCATGAAAACAAGTTCAGTTCAGTTCAATTGCTCAGTGGTGTCTGACTCTTTGCGACCCCATGAATCGCAGCATGCCAGGCCTCCCTGTCCATCACCAACTCCCAGAGTTCACTCAAACTCACGTCCATCAAGTTGGTGATGCCATCCAGCCCTCTCAATCTCTGTCATCCCCTTTTCCTCCTGCCCCTAAATCCTCCCAGCAATGAGGATTGAGTCAACTCAATGAGGTGGCCAAAGTACTGGAGTTTCAGCTTTAGCATCATTCCTTCCAAAAAACACCCAGGACTGATCTCCTTTAGAATGGACTGGTTGGATTTCCTTGCAGTCCAAGGGACTCTCAAGAGTCTTCTCCAACACCACACTTCAGAAGCATCAATTCTTCAATGCTCAACTTTCTTCACAGTCCAACTCTCATCCATACATGACTACTGGGAAAATGATAAAAACAATTTACATGAATACAAATAGGAATATGGCCTAACGTACTATAAAGTAGAACACATTTTTCAAAAATATGTCCAGTATGATCCATTTTTCAAAAAAGACGTCTACGTGATATGTCTTTTACAGAAAAGAACCTGGGATGATTTCCCCAAATATTTCAGTGACTGTGTCTGAAGAGTAAAATTATTTATGATATGTCCTTTCTTCTTTTTGATTACCTGTATCATATAAATTTCAACAACAAATATGAGTAGGATTTATAACAAAAACATTTCTGTTGAACATTTAAAAATAAAATTCAACTTCAGATTCAATTATAAAGTTATATGTATACAATGGGTTTTGTAGCAAGTAACTAAGATTAGACAATAATTTAATAAAAGAACTAAAGGTAAAGTGTTCTAAGTTAGAATTTTGATGTTCTAGTTAACTTTTCAAAAGAAGAAGCTTTTCCTGTAAGCAGAAGATGTAAACAAAAGTCTAGCATTATTTTTCATAGTCACTGAAAGAAAAGATGAAATATACATAATCCATATCCTAAAATTCGATGAGATTCATATGCTTGAGACACAAATTCAACTAGCTTTTATAGAATGCCTGCTTTTTCTGGTTATACTTCTTTTGTGAATGTATTTATTAAAGCCTTAACACATAAAAAGTAGAATTATTATTCTTAAATTCTGACTGAGAAAAAAAAAGGCTGTATCAGAGTGACTATTGACTATCAGTTCAGTTCAGTTCTGTCGCTCAATTGTGTCCGACTCTTCGCGACCCTATGAATCACAGCATGCCAGGCGTCCCTGTCCATCACCATACAGGAATATCTTGAAGGAGATTATCCATTACTGCTTCAACAATTTACCAGAATCATCCCTGAAGGTGTTTAAAACCACTGATTCCTCAACCCACCTACTTCAGACTTAGTGAATCTGAATCACCTAGGTTATTGGAATGGTTAGGCTGGGAATCACTGGACAGTTTCACTCAGGATGTTCTTGTAAAGGCATAAGGTAGAAATCTTTCTCAAAAACAATTTACATGAATACAAATAGGAATATGGCCTAACGTACTATAAAGTAGAACACATTTTTCAAAAATATGTCCAGTATGATCCATTTTTCAAAAAAGACGTCTACGTGATATGTCTTTTACAGAAAAGAACCTGGGATGATTTCCCCAAATATTTCAGTGACTGTGTCTGAAGAGTAAAATTATTTATGATATGTCCTTTCTTCTTTTTGATTACCTGTATCATATAAATTTCAACAACAAATATGAGTAGGATTTATAACAAAAACATTTCTGTTGAACATTTAAAAATAAAATTCAACTTCAGATTCAATTATAAAGTTATATGTATACAATGGGTTTTGTAGCAAGTAACTAAGATTAGACAATAATTCAATAAAAGAACTAAAGGTAAAGTGTTCTAAGTTAGAATTTTGATGTTCTAGTTAACTTTTCAAAAGAAGAAGCTTTTCCTGTAAGCAGAAGATGTAAACAAAAGTCTAGCATTATTTTTCATAGTCACTGAAAGAAAAGATGAAATATACATAATCCATATCCTAAAATTCGATGAGATTCATATGCTTGAGACACAAATTCAACTAGCTTTTATAGAATGCTGCTTTTTCTGGTTATACTTCTTTTGTGAATGTATTTATTAAAGCCTTAACACATAAAAAGTAGAATTATTATTCTTAAATTCTGACTGAGAAAAAAAAAGGCTGTATCAGAGTGACTATTGACTATCAGTTCAGTTCAGTTCTGTCGCTCAATTGTGTCCGACTCTTCGCGACCCTATGAATCACAGCATGCCAGGCGTCCCTGTCCATCACCATACAGGAATATCTTGAAGGAGATTATCCATTACTGCTTCAACAATTTACCAGAATCATCCCTGAAGGTGTTTAAAACCACTGATTCCTCAACCCACCTACTTCAGACTTAGTGAATCTGAATCACCTAGGTTATTGGAATGGTTAGGCTGGGAATCACTGGACAGTTTCACTCAGGATGTTCTTGTAAAGGCATAAGGTAGAAATCTTTCTCTTTTCTGAATTTTTCTTTCCTAAGATTTTAATATCTTTAAGCGAGTATGTTCATTAAACCTACTATTAGGGGCCTGGACTCTGAGCCCTACGCTCTAGTGGGCCCTGCATTTCTCTACACAACGTTAAATTTCTTAAAAAATACTCCAATTCATAGCTCTGGAGAAATGCATGAACTAGTGGAGTAGTCACAGCTGCTGTATCTGGTGGCTCAGGAATATTTTTTCAATAAAATTTTTATGTTTTATCATTTTGAAAGTATTTTGTCAAGTTAGGGTATAGTTTATTTTAAATGTGGGATTAATTTTAACCTTAAAATAGTTGGTCATGTATGAGCTTCCATATGTTGTCTTGCCCTGGAATTCACAAATGTTAGAGTATGGTCTGCTCTCTTAGCCTATGCACAATATAAATCTGATCATGTTTCCAGTATTTGGCAACTCAAATCTAATTCTGTGATGCCTAATCTCAGTCAGAATGAGATCATAAACCTATCTCTCTGTGCAGTGATTTTCTGCCTTATTTTGCTGGACTATCTTAAGTTGATTTTTCCATTGTTCTTTAAAACAAATGTTTGCACTGATTTGTCTTCTATCATAACTGATCTAGTGAGATACAACCTTATTAAATTCTATGTATTTTTGTAAGCAACTATAAATTTTTAAAAAAATAAAATAGGTTAAAAAGGAAAAGGAAGAGAGGCATAAAAGACTGGCGGGAAAAAAAAAGAGAAAAGAAGATTTGTCTAAAGTTAGTTATCTATAAAGCCTGTGAGTGCTAAGTTGCTTCAGTTGTATTTGACTCTGTGCAAGTCTATGGACTGTAGCCTGCGAGGCTCCTCTGTCCATGGGATCCCCAGGGGAGAATCCTGGAGTGAGTTACCATGCTTTCCTCTAGGGGATCTTCCTCACTCATGGACTGAACTCTTATCTCTTATGTCTCCTGCATTGGCAGGTGGATTTTTTACCACTAGCGCCACCTGGGAAGCCCCATCTATAAAGTAATAGAGGATAAATTTAAACATAGTTCTTTCTTTAATTTTAGTTCATACTCCAACATATCACATTATCAGTATGTTTCTATAAGCCAACAGAATTGTCAAAAGATATGCTGCAATTATGATATGAAAGTTGTTTTTCCAGATAAAGTGCAATGCCAACTTTTAAAATGTTAGACACTTTATGAAAAAATAAAATTTCAAACCTATGAAGCATTCACATGATTTAGAATTAGCATTATAAACATTAATTATTATTGTGTAACTGTATACATGTGATCTTAGTCTTTCAAACATTTAATATTTCTTAAAACTATCAAATTCACTTCTTCATTCATGGACTAATTCAACAAAATACTCATTGAGCATTTAATGGTTCTTATAATGCAGCAATGAACAGTAAAAGGCAACAATCCCTATTCTCATCTAGCTTATTTCCTGTTTCCCTAGGGGATGCAGACATTAAGAAAAAAATAATCTTAAAAATAAGCGTATAAAAGTCTTCCCTAGTGGCTCAGTGGTAAAGAGTTCACAAGCCAAACAAGAGATGCAGATGCAATTCCTAGATCAGGAAGATCCCCTGGAGAAGGAAATAGCAACCCACTCCAGTATTCTTGCCTGGAGAATCCCATGGACAGAGGAGTCTGGCAGGCTACAGTTCACAAGGTCACAAAAGATTCAGACATGACTTAGCGACTAAACAACAACATATAGTATGTTATATGGAGGTTAGATGGAGAAGGCAATGGCAACCCACTCCAGTACTCTTGCCTGGAAAATCCTATGGATGGAGGAGCCTGGTAGGCTGCAGTCCATGGGGTCACAAGGAGTCGGACACGACAGAGCAACTTCACTTTCACTTTTCACTTTTATGCATTGGAGAAGGAAATGGCAACCCACTCCAGTGTTCTTGCCTGGAAAATCCCAGGGACGGTGGAGCCTGGTGGGCTGCTGTCTATGGGATCGCACAGAGTCGGACACGACTGAAGCAACTTAGCAGCAGCATGGAGGTTAGAATTGAAAAAGGAAAAAGTAGATAAAGTTAGGAATAACTGAGAGTCCTGAGGTAGGCAAGTGGGAATTAGAATTTTAAATAGAGTGATTGGGTAGACCTTATTGAGACTGTAAGAGCTGAACGATGCCTTGGAATAGGTTATGTAATTATAAAAGTGAACATCTGGGAGAAGAGCATTCTCGACAGAATAGCTGATGGAAAAGGCAGGAATGGAATGGAGTGATAGAAATAACATCCCTGATCGATTCTTCCTGGATGAAATTGAATATCTTTTTTCACCAGCTCATCAGTGATGATATTTATCTATAACATGATGTCACTTTGTGGCTTACACTCTTGGAAGGCGTTTGCAATGTGGCTGCTCACACAGTGTGACCTTGGTCATGAGTGTCTTCCAGAGGCTGTTGGATAACTGGGCTCCACGAATCTGCCTACCAAGCGCAGCCTCAGGACCAGTGAAAGCCACTCTGCAGATCCCATCACTCTGAAGTCTTTCTTGTTCAGCATCTCTGTAGGCGGGGGCAGGGGGAGAAGCCAACGACGGAGCTGCGCAGGTGTGAGGAATCTTTTGGTTCACTCTGAAAGGATTTTAAAAGTCTACTTAGTCATATTTTCTAGGTAAGTAAGGCTCTTCGGGGAGTGTTTTAAATATGGTGGTTGTACTCCAATTTTTCTGGTACAACGTATCTGGATTTTTTATGTCCAATGAGGGAACTACCAGAAGGTTATGATCATAGTCTCAGAAACTCTTGAAAGCTTTTACTTATCTGTCTGGTTGCTTGGAACTAAGCAGACATTTCATAATTGCAACTTTGGGCATTATGCTATTCTCTCTGGGAAAAGAACACCACCTTACAACACGAATAACTATTTTTCAAATCTGAGTCATCAATATTTGAACAAATGTTCAGAAGTACATTCATGAATTGAGAGGTTGTCTGTAATTTTCATTCTTATGAGGATGTTTTCTTGTTTGTTCCTATGCTAACAAAATTGCTGCTACCTGCACTCTGGTCCTTTCTCTTTACTCCTTTTTTTCTTGCTGTTTATGATACAGAAAGGGTTTTAGATGGGAAGTCAGTAGACCCACCCGTGGTTTCTTTTGTTTTAAATTAGATTTTTAATCTCAGGCAAACCACTTAACCTCCAAAGGACATCAGAATATGCCACCCCAAAATATTCCACTGGGTACATATTATTTTAAGATGAAGACATTTAAAATTCAACAGAAACAAGCAAAATGGAAAGAAAGAAGGAGAAAGAAAAAAAGAATGGAGGAAGAAAGGAAGAAAGAAAGAGAACAAAAGGAAGAAAAACCTTTCAAAGTCAGATAAAGTTTCCCTTATCTGACTGAAAGCTTCAACTCTGGAAAGTAACACTGCCATAAATTCTCCTTAAGGGCAAATCTATTCTCCAAAGAGAGAACAGGACATGGGAAAAAAAACAACAACAAACCTACCCTCAAATTCTTCCTCTGCTTCTCAGATGGCTCAGTGGTAAAGAATCTGCCTGCCAAGTGGAGAGTTGGGTTCAACCCCTGGATTAGGAAGATTCTCTGGAGAAGGAAATGGCAATCCATTCTTGCCTGGGAAGTCCTATGAATGGAGTAGCTTGGTGGGTTACAGTCCATGGGGCCCCAAAAAGTTGGACTCAACTTAAAGACTAAAGAGCAGCAAATTGTTCCCCCAGGGGAATTTTATGGCCCTGAAGGAGACAGAAAGGCAACTCATAATTTTATAGACAAAACAGTATCACATGCTTTTTTTTAATCTCCTATTTGTTCTCCTGAAAATCTATTTGCCAAGAAATATTTTGGTTCCCATTAAGTATCTTTCTGCTTCCTCGTTTTTACTTTTTAAGGTGGTTTGTATGCTTCAAATTTGAACCACCCCTCTTACTTTCTTATTGTGAGTTCTTCCATGTGTAAGTTGCGTGTGCAAATAAAGTGTTTTTCTTCTGTTAATCTATCTTTCATCAGTTTAATTTGCAACATCCAAAACAATAGGAACTTAGGAGAGCAGAGGACAAGTTTTCCATTTCCTGCATATTTTGAAACTTAGTTACCTCATACCTATAATGGGAATATTAATAACCAACTCATTAACTTATTTTGAGAACTATAAGAGATTTATAGGACGTGATTGAGGATGATTGTCTAAATGGAAGGATAGCTAATTTATTAAAGACGTGAGTTTAAGTAAAATGAAATGTGATGCTGAACTTTTTGAGCTCCTTGAAAAAAGATCTAATTTAATCATAAAATAGCATTATTCATTGTCATTAGATTACTATGTTGTGTGTGTTCTACCATGTCAAACTCTGAGACCCCATGGACTGTATGTAGCCCACCAGGCTCCTCTATCCCTGGAATTTTCCAGGCAAGAATATGAAGTAGATTGCCATTTCCATGTACTGGGGGTCTTCCTGACCCAGGGGTCAAACCTACTGCTCCTAGAAAATTGCCTGATTTCAGGCATTGTTCTCAAGACCAAAGACACAATGATAATATGTAGCCAAGCTAGGCATCCCTGCGTAAGTACCATTAGTAAAACAAAATACAGAGAAATTTAATGCCTTCAAGTTTGTTTTCACTGCTGTGTGACTTCTGTGGGAAATCTTGCAGCCTTTCTCCCTAGGACGCAAAACTTCTATGATTACAAAGAAAATATTTGAACTTAAAAAATATTGTATATTTACTCTGTGATAAAAAATTCTATTGTTTAGGAATTTTCTATCTCTCCCATCCTTTCTCAGCTTGTTGTTACCTTTGAAAATAGAAATCATACAATAATACAAGCTCTTGTGAATTTTAATACAATCTTTGAATTTTAATACCACTGTTGAAAATTATACAAAGAAGATGTCATTACTAAACAAGCTTACTTCCTCTCTAACCCACTTCACATTCCTCTTTGATTTATTTTAAAATGATTCTTTGGTTTGCACTGGTAGAGAAGACTGTTTTTAGGGTGGGACTTTGCTTCATCTCTCTAGGAAGGCCTGCGAAAGTTCAGTGGTACTTCACACGTTAAAGCTAGGCATGCGAAAATCTCTACTCATGATAGTAAGAAGGAAATATTCACAGAGGTGCTAGGCTCCATCTGGTGTAAATTCCTGACTGTGAGGGAGTTAATGAATTTATCTTTGAATTTACATGATGTTTGGTTTTTTATCTTTCTTTCAAATACAGCTTCTGTAGTGAGAATGATGGGAAAAAAGGAAGGAAGTCGTCAGAGAAAGAGATAATGAAAAGAGGAATAAGGGTTAATTAAGGGACTTATCAAGGCTAGAAAAATAATCTCATGATACATCTTACAGGAACTCTTTTGGAAACCAAGTGAATTGAAAAAACTCTAGGCTTTCTAAGTCAAGGGAAGGGGGAAGAGGCAGAAAGAAAAACTACTCTTACCATTTGGAATGCTAGAACCTGAGGCTCTCGGGTGAAAACTAATGAGCAAATCAAGTAAATGTATGATTACATCCTCTTATGCTTTGATTGAGGGCAGTTTTTATTAAATCACAAAGAAGATTATTGTCCATTCCCAAGCAGAGTAGGAAAGTGGAGGGCTTGTCCTCCAAGGAAAGCAAAACCAGTACAATGTCTCTCTCTTCAGTGGACACTGACTAGTGCTGTTTACCTTTTTAAATGATTATCAGTAGTTTAAAATTTCCTAATGTTGGGTGAACAGTCTTTCATTCGAACATGTTAAAATATATTGAAAACAAACATTTATATCGGTTTGAACTTGAAAGTAGCTACGTGAGCATTAACGTTGTTTGGAGTTGGATGTCTATTTGGGTAATGTTAATTTATTTCTTCAGGTTCCAGAGCCCTCTCATACCTCTATCATACAGGGATGCCTTTATATTGGTTATGCATACATACATACATAAAGATTCAAATACAAATATAAAAAGCCTACTTGAAAGGATAAAGAATCAAATGATTATTTGCAGCATATGAGTGTTAAAGCAGCGTTTCACAGAGAATTATCCAAGGACAAACTACATCAGATTACCTAAAGAGTCTATTAAAATGCAAATTTGGGGGTGACTGAAGTCCCAGTGAATGAATCAGAATTTCTGCCGAAGTCCTAGTTTGTGCCTAGGTAGAGCCTGAGGGGTGTTTTTAGCAAGCAAACCAGGTTACTTTTGTGTACATTAAAGTTTGTGAACCACTGTTCTAAATGTGTCTTGGGATCCAGTTGTAGCTCCAGCTGACATGTGCAAATCAGTACACGTCTACTAAGCACAGTTATTAACCCTTACAGGTGACAAATATTACATATTCTGCCGTAGAATTCAGGCAGTCACAGGGAAAGAAGAGTGCATATATCTCAGAAAAGGCTTCCTATCCTCAGTGTAGGTGTTGTTGCTATTGTCTGTGTATAATCCTACCATTCCACATTCAATTATCATTGTACAGATAAAATAAGTCAAGGGAAGGGGGAAGAGGCAGAAAGAAAAACTACTCTTACACATTTGGAATGCTAGAACCTGAGGCTCTCGGGTGAAAACTAATGAGCAAATCAAGTAAATGTATGATTACATCCTCTTATGCTTTGATTGAGGGCAGTTTTTATTAAATCACAAAGAAGATTATTGTCCATTCCCAAGCAGAGTAGGAAAGTGGAGGGCTTGTCCTCCAAGGAAAGCAAAACCAGTACAATGTCTCTCTCTTCAGTGGACACTGACTAGTGCTGTTTACCTTTTTAAATGATTATCAGTAGTTTAAAATTTCCTAATGTTGGGTGAACAGTCTTTCATTCGAACATGTTAAAATATATTGAAAACAAACATTTATATCGGTTTGAACTTGAAAGTAGCTACGTGAGCATTAACGTTGTTTGGAGTTGGATGTCTATTTGGGTAATGTTAATTTATTTCTTCAGGTTCCAGAGCCCTCTCATACCTCTATCATACAGGGATGCCTTTATATTGGTTATGCATACATACATACATAAAGATTCAAATACAAATATAAAAAGCCTACTTGAAAGGATAAAGAATCAAATGATTATTTGCAGCATATGAGTGTTAAAGCAGCGTTTCACAGAGAATTATCCAAGGACAAACTACATCAGATTACCTAAAGATGTCTATTAAAATGCAAATTTGGGGGTGACTGAAGTCCCAGTGAATGAATCAGAATTTCTGCCGAAGTCCTAGTTTGTGCCTAGGTAGAGCCTGAGGGGTGTTTTTAGCAAGCAAACCAGGTTACTTTTGTGTACATTAAAGTTTGTGAACCACTGTTCTAAATGTGTCTTGGGATCCAGTTGTAGCTCCAGCTGACATGTGCAAATCAGTACACGTCTACTAAGCACAGTTATTAACCCTTACAGGTGACAAATATTACATATTCTGCCGTAGAATTCAGGCAGTCACAGGGAAAGAAGAGTGCATATATCTCAGAAAAGGCTTCCTATCCTCAGTGTAGGTGTTGTTGCTATTGTCTGTGTATAATCCTACCATTCCACATTCAATTATCATTGTACAGATAAAGTGACTTGGTATAGATTCAGCCAGAATGCGCTGATCTGAAAATATGTGGGCAAAGAAACCACATAAAATAGTTCCCCCAAGTCAAAATATCTAAGCTCTCCTGCTGAATGTGTTGCTATCTCTTGCACTTATTAAGTGCCTCCTGCATGCAAAGCCTGTTCAAAAAGATCTTGGGATTTTTATTCCCTTAGGCACAAATGATAGTGTTTTCTCTTGGTAAATTCTTCTCCAATCTAACTCTGGCACTGGGAGAATGGAAGAAGTAAAAGAAAAACTCTGAGATTGGCTTGGTAGAGGAAGAAGCTGAAACTGCATGAAATATAATTAGGAATTATCTACAGATTTTCCAAACCTTCCATTTTATGGGTAATGATAAATAATGAGCTACATATGTATTAATCCAGATATAGATTAATAGCAGTGTCCATTACTTGAAGGTATTTTAAAACAATAAGATTTATACACATTATAATAGGCCCTCTGAAAAACACTTTAGCAGAAAAGAAATGGCGTGGTGATTATTTGGCAATACGTTGTATATATTCACAAAATACACATGTAGTATCACTGAAAGTCCATGGCCAAAGGTCTAATTATATGCTATTTTCAGATCAATAACTGTACTCAATTTTACTTCAGGCACAAAGAGAAGAGGCAAACACCTGAAACTTCTGTGAGTTATGGGGATTCCCAGGTGACACTGTGGTAAAGAATCCGCCTGCCAATGCAAGAGGTGCAGATTCGATCCCTGGGTCAGGAAGATCCCCTGGAGAAGGAAATGCCGACCCACTCCAGTATTCTTGCCTGGAAAACTCCATGGACAGAGGAGCCTAAGCAAGCTATGGTTCATGAAATGGCAAAGAGTCAGACACGACTGAGCATGCACACACACTCAGTCCTTTAAGTTATAAAGGAGAAAATTGATAATTAAGGAGGTCCAAAAATGGTGAAAGATGGTAATGAGTGAAACTGGGAAGTGTGGTGAGAAGCAACAAGGGACTGAGCCATAGTGAATGAATGGGACAGTTGCTGAATCTTTGTGTTATATAGTGTATGAATTTATGCTCTCTCTTAATCATTTCTGTCTTTCCATCCATTGTTCTCCTACCTTCCAAGAAAACAAAACTAATAATCAGATTCCTTAAAGACAAGTGGGTCCTATCCCCCTTGATCCTAGCACTATCTGCATCATCAGGAAAGCTGATATCCGATAAGGCAGCTGTTCTAAAAACGTGGCACATAACAGGAAGACTGCTCTCCCCACACGAGACTGCCTCCTGAAAGCCCTGGACACAACTCCCTTTTGTCCTTTCACTGCCATGATTTCATGAGCTCAGGTTTCTGTACTAACGCTGACTTAGAGAATCAAATGAACATGTAGAATATCTAGGTTCAAATTCATCACTGGGACTGGACCAAAAATCAAAAGGGAATTTCCATTTTGTTTGCTATCCATTCAGTATTGCAGAGAAAGAGGAATGTGAAAGCTTCTCAGCAGTTCAGCCTATCTCTAGGAATATCTAGAGATAAGGATATTTTTAAATTACACAGAACTCAGTTTCCTTTTAACCAGTGCCTGCTGAACATAGACACCAGTCTGTGAGAGGGAAGTGATATAATCACATGAGAATTCTGAAGGGAGATGCCATATTTCAACCTTCTCTGTATTACTTTCAAATGCATCATAGTGGGGGGGTACTCTGACTCTCAAAGATTTATGTTCCAGTACATTCCATTGATATCAGATCGGAATAGAATCCTCAATAGAAATGTTTTTCTCTAAGACTAGGCTAATAAAAAAACGAGACAACTGGATTGCATCTTATGGAAAAATCTAGTAGGTGTCTGTCTTGTTCCCAATGTACCCATTTATTTCAAAGAAAACTTGAAAGGAATACACTCAAAAGTCCACATATACATGAAAAGAATTCATGTGACCAGACTACATTGTATTTCCCAAAAACTTGGGTTCATTTTGAACAGCATTTGTCATTTCCTCTGGAATCTGAAGTTCAAGAACACTGAGTTAATTTAAGAACTAGCAAATCTGATATGTGACGATTGGGAAAACTGTGCATGTATGAGCATAGGGGGACATGTGCATGTACATATACACATATACTCAAATATGCTAGATGCCAGATGAATTTAGATATGGCTAACTAATACGATCCTTGATTTATTCCTACTTGACCCAGTTTATTTTACACCAACATTTCTATTCTTAGCTATGCTGCTGCTGCTAAGTCACTTCAGTCATGTCTGACTCTGTGTGAACCCATAGGCAGCAGCCCACCAGGCTCCCCCGTCCCTGGGATTCTCCAGGCAAGAATACTGGAATGGATTGCCATTTCCTTCTCCAGTGCATGAAAGAGAAAAGTGTAAGTGAAGTCACTCAGTCGTGCCTGACTCTCAGCGACTCCATGGACTGAAGCTTACCAGACTCCTCGGTCCATCGGATTTTCCAGGCAAGAGTACTGGAGTGGGGTGCCATTGCCTTCTCCGATTCTTAGCTATATATTACTATTATTTCTATCTCTTCAATATTCATTGCTCTTTTCTTCCCACAGAATTGCTTCTAAATGACAACTGATCTTGCTTTAGCTCCTGCAACAATTTTATCCAAGGGCTTGGGTGGATTAGCCACAATTATTCCTCTGACCCAGGAACATTTCAGAAAATTTAAGTACAGGGCAAAATGTCCACATATGCAGTTAATTATAACTTCCTGGGTAAGATTCCAGCCATAGAATTCATACCCAGGTTCCAGTATATTTGCTTTTTAAACTTCTGGCCTTGGTTAATGAGAATTTCTAGATAGACATATAGTTCTAGTACCCCCATCAAAATTTCCAGCTCCAAGGAGTTTCTAGGTACTGGACTGCTTTTGTTTTGGTAACTTTCTATTCCACCAGTTGAGAGTTGTTACGCTAACCAGATGGGAGAGTGAAATAAGGTCTACAATTCTTTTTCTGAATTCCTGAATCCCCCAAAGTTCTACAAACTAAGACTTTGAATGAATTTGGCTCAAATTTTGGCTTTAAAGCCTGATCTTAATTGAGAGGAGACTATTCACAGATTTCATTTTCACCAATTAACATGAGTATTCGTATGTTTTGGGGTTTGCCAGGTGGCGCTAGTAGTAAAGAACCCTCCTGCCAATGCAGAAGACATGAGAAACGTGGGTTCGATCCCTGGCAACCCACTCCAGTATTCCTGCCTGGAGAATTCCATGGATAGAGGAATCTGGTGCTGCGCTGCAGTCCATAGGGTTGCAAAGAGTCAGACATAACTGAAGCAACTTAGCAAGCATGCATTTGTGTTTCTCCACAGAGATATTAATGCATTCGGTAATGGCTCAGTCTTTCCTAGGCTCTGAACTCCTTGAGCATAAGACAGAACTCTTCTTCATTTTTCCATTTTCGGTATCTGGTTACAGTGCTTACTTCAGGATGTGAGATCATTAAATACTTATTTTTTAAAAATTCATAAATATCACACCCAATTGAAATAGAAAAAATAAGCTCTTCAACCAAGAATCTTCTAAGAATCATTAATTACCTATGAAAGGCAGAAACTTACCTAGAAGACTGGTAACTAGTCTTCCCTGTTTTGGTCTTAAGTATTAACTTATTAATCTATAATTGCTAAATACAGAATATGACAACATCACAATTTAATAGACAATATTTTGCAAGAAGCATAGTGGAAATGTGAACTAAGGAAATTGAGAACAACACTACTCTCTTTCCTACACTCCACCATTCACTTCTAAGTCCTGGCAAGGTAAGTTTGTTCTTAGAAATGCCAATCCTTTTTGAGACTAACCTGAAGAGAGACTCATTTCAGAACACACATCACCATTAGCTGAAAGTATCTTAATAATACTTTATCATTCCTGATCCACCTTCTGTGCTTTCACTGCCTTTGATTATTCAAATTCCATTGCATTTTATTTTAACTGGGAATACTCACATCTATGCATGTATATTGTATGCATTATACTAGAATGGCTGGAGTTGCCTATGTAATTGGGCTAAGGCTTTTCCTCAGGGAAATTCAGTAAAATTATCTTTCATTACATTTCTAAAATACTACTCATTAAAAGCAGAAATAAACTTTTATACTCATGGCTAACAATGCAGAAAAGAGTCTCCACCCTGCAGCTTATCTCAATTTCAGAGAGGAGGAGGTATTTTCCAGATGAGTTGCTGTTTGATTTGATTTTCACTCACAATTACTATCAAGATTTTCCCCCCAGCTTCTTTTATGATATTTTTACACTTCATCTTATAACCCATTTTCCAAATCAATGTGTTTTTTTAAAAAACTTGACCCGATTACTGTTCATTTGGAGTCCAGAAAAAATTGCAATTTTTTTTTCTGATAAGATTTTCACTATTTACAGTCGTGGATGCCAAAATGGAGAAAAGTAGAAGGAAAGGAAAAAAAAAAAAACTGCTTCTCCCCAGCATTCTATGTCCTTCTTTCTCACAGCTGAATTTATTGTTTTGATTCCTCCATTCTCAGGCAAACTCTCCAGCATGCCATATGAGAATTTTAAAAATGAAGCTCTCATTTAGGAGTCACATAGTGGTGATATACACACAGAGCTTCAATTTAAACCATTATTGCATACCATCTTTTTCCTTTTATAATAATCCATTAAATGCTTTCAAGTATGGAGAAGGAATAGCAACCTGTAGATCCAAATGGAACCCAGGTGACCTATAAAATACATCCTCCCTCCCTGACTGAGTTGTTAGAGCTCCCATCTTTAATGGATGGCATTGTTATTTTACCATCCAGACAACCACACATCAATTATACATTCTCCAAAGTCGTGAATCACTTTTTGAAAGCAACCTGTCTTTTGGTTGTTATATACTTCATTTTTCCTTAACCTCTGAACAAAACCTTGTGTACGAATGTAAAAGATTATGTCCTTGTTTTACATATATTGATTGATAATTGGAGAATACCTTTGGGGAACATTTAATGTTTATTCTCCCAAGCATAGAGTGCACTACTATATGTTCAATAATTTCCTATGACAACAATAGCAGCACTCAAGAGGATAATGTTAAGTAGGATATTTTCTTCCAGAAAAATACCATTTGCATTGCTTTGTATGCATGAGTTAAGACTTAGTTTCCCATTTGTACATATATATATATATATATATATATACATATATATACATATGCACTTATCTTTCCACTTCTTTACACACATTTCAATTTATATTGTTAGACACGTTATACAGTCTTATAAACAGCACATGATTAAAGATAAAACAATTATTTCTCCAAATGGTTTATATCTCCAAATGGATGGAATAATGTAGTAAAATATTTAACTTTCATTTGCAGTATAATCACCCAAAATTTCCAAATCTTCTCATACTGCTAAGTCAACAGGTTATTATAATAACCACAAAATAACAGGGTATTTTTTTCCTTAATGTAGAAGAACGAACAATCAGTTAAAATTAGTGACAATATTTACATTTATATACTTTGTCACTAGTAGAAAAAGATAGTTGTAACATTTTCTGACCTCATCTCCCAACACTCTTCCACATATAATCTGTTGTTGTAGTTGAACCAGGTTGCTTTAACAAAATACCAGAGACTGGGTATCTTAAACAATAGATACCTAAATTTATCACTGTTTTGGAGGCTGGGAAGTTCAGGATCAAATTAGATTGAGAGGGCAGGAGCAGGACTGATGAGCAGGAGTGTTGCTGACAAATTTAGCTCCTCAGTGAGAGTCTTCTTTCTGGCTTGCCAAAGGCCATCTTCCTACTGCGGCCTTACATAGTGGAAAGACAGTTGTCTAGTGTTTTTCAAAAGTGAAAGTGTTAGTTGCTCAGTAATGTCTGACTCTTTCCGACCCCAAGGACTGTAACCTGCCAGATTCCTCTGTCCATGGGATTTCACAGGCAAGAATACTGGCGTAGGTTGCCATTCCCTTCTTGCAGGGGATCTTCCCAACACAGGGATTGAACCTGGGTCTCTGCATTTGCAGGCCGATTCTTGACCATCTGAGCCCCTAGAGAAGCCCCAGGTTACTTTAATATAAGGACATGAATCCCATCATGGGGCTCTACCTTCATGTTCTCATCTCAGCCCAAAGGCCCCACCTTCAAATACCATCACTTTGGGGGTTGGGACATCAACAAATGAATTCATGGGAGACACAGACATTCAGTCCTTACCATTTATGCTCCACTTACATATTTATCACATTTGGAATGTTCTCCCTCTTTCTCTCCCTGTCAAGACTGCCCATTCTTCAAAGCTCAGTAAAGCTTCCTTCTTGTTAAAGACTCTTTAAATCTTAAAAGAGAAAAGTGTAAGTGAAGTCACTCAGTCGTGCCTGACTCTCAGCGACTCCATGGACTGAAGCTTACCAGACTCCTCGGTCCATCGGATTTTCCAGGCAAGAGTACTGGAGTGGGGTGCCATTGCCTTCTCCGATTCTTAGCTATATATTACTATTATTTCTATCTCTTCAATATTCATTGCTCTTTTCTTCCCACAGAATTGCTTCTAAATGACAACTGATCTTGCTTTAGCTCCTGCAACAATTTTATCCAAGGGCTTGGGTGGATTAGCCACAATTATTCCTCTGACCCAGGAACATTTCAGAAAATTTAAGTACAGGGCAAAATGTCCACATATGCAGTTAATTATAACTTCCTGGGTAAGATTCCAGCCATAGAATTCATACCCAGGTTCCAGTATATTTGCTTTTTAAACTTCTGGCCTTGGTTAATGAGAATTTCTAGATAGACATATAGTTCTAGTACCCCCATCAAAATTTCCAGCTCCAAGGAGTTTCTAGGTACTGGACTGCTTTTGTTTTGGTAACTTTCTATTCCACCAGTTGAGAGTTGTTACGCTAACCAGATGGGAGAGTGAAATAAGGTCTACAATTCTTTTTCTGAATTCCTGAATCCCCCAAAGTTCTACAAACTAAGACTTTGAATGAATTTGGCTCAAATTTTGGCTTTAAAGCCTGATCTTAATTGAGAGGAGACTATTCACAGATTTCATTTTCACCAATTAACATGAGTATTCGTATGTTTTGGGGTTTGCCAGGTGGCGCTAGTAGTAAAGAACCCTCCTGCCAATGCAGAAGACATGAGAAACGTGGGTTCGATCCCTGGCAACCCACTCCAGTATTCCTGCCTGGAGAATTCCATGGATAGAGGAATCTGGTGCTGCGCTGCAGTCCATAGGGTTGCAAAGAGTCAGACATAACTGAAGCAACTTAGCAAGCATGCATTTGTGTTTCTCCACAAGATATTAATGCATTCGGTAATGGCTCAGTCTTTCCTAGGCTCTGAACTCCTTGAGCATAAGACAGAACTCTTCTTCATTTTTCCATTTTCGGTATCTGGTTACAGTGCTTACTTCAGGATGTGAGATCATTAAATACTTATTTTTTAAAAATTCATAAATATCACACCCAATTGAAATAGAAAAAATAAGCTCTTCAACCAAGAATCTTCTAAGAATCATTAATTACCTATGAAAGGCAGAAACTTACCTAGAAGACTGGTAACTAGTCTTCCCTGTTTTGGTCTTAAGTATTAACTTATTAATCTATAATTGCTAAATACAGAATATGACAACATCACAATTTAATAGACAATATTTTGCAAGAAGCATAGTGGAAATGTGAACTAAGGAAATTGAGAACAACACTACTCTCTTTCCTACACTCCACCATTCACTTCTAAGTCCTGGCAAGGTAAGTTTGTTCTTAGAAATGCCAATCCTTTTTGAGACTAACCTGAAGAGAGACTCATTTCAGAACACACATCACCATTAGCTGAAAGTATCTTAATAATACTTTATCATTCCTGATCCACCTTCTGTGCTTTCACTGCCTTTGATTATTCAAATTCCATTGCATTTTATTTTAACTGGGAATACTCACATCTATGCATGTATATTGTATGCATTATACTAGAATGGCTGGAGTTGCCTATGTAATTGGGCTGAGGCCTTTCCTCAGGGAAATTCAGTAAAATTATCTTTCATTACATTTCTAAAATACTACTCATTAAAAGCAGAAATAAACTTTTATACTCATGGCTAACAATGCAGAAAAGAGTCTCCACCCTGCAGCTTATCTCAATTTCAGAGAGGAGGAGGTATTTTCCAGATGAGTTGCTGTTTGATTTGATTTTCACTCACAATTACTATCAAGATTTTCCCCCCAGCTTCTTTTATGATATTTTTACACTTCATCTTATAACCCATTTTCCAAATCAATGTGTTTTTTTAAAAAACTTGACCCGATTACTGTTCATTTGGGTCCAGAAAAAATTGCAATTTTTTTTTCTGATAAGATTTTCACTATTTACAGTCGTGGATGCCAAAATGGAGAAAAGTAGAAGGAAAGGAAAAAAAAAAAACTGCTTCTCCCCAGCATTCTATGTCCTTCTTTCTCACAGCTGAATTTATTGTTTTGATTCCTCCATTCTCAGGCAAACTCTCCAGCATGCCATATGAGAATTTTAAAAATGAAGCTCTCATTTAGGAGTCACATAGTGGTGATATACACACAGAGCTTCAATTTAAACCATTATTGCATACCATCTTTTTCCTTTTATAATAATCCATTAAATGCTTTCAAGTATGGAGAAGGAATAGCAACCTGTAGATCCAAATGGAACCCAGGTGACCTATAAAATACATCCTCCCTCCCTGACTGAGTTGTTAGAGCTCCCATCTTTAATGGATGGCATTGTTATTTTACCATCCAGACAACCACACATCAATTATACATTCTCCAAAGTCGTGAATCACTTTTTGAAAGCAACCTGTCTTTTGGTTGTTATATACTTCATTTTTCCTTAACCTCTGAACAAAACCTTGTGTACGAATGTAAAAGATTATGTCCTTGTTTTACATATATTGATTGATAATTGGAGAATACCTTTGGGGAACATTTAATGTTTATTCTCCCAAGCATAGAGTGCACTACTATATGTTCAATAATTTCCTATGACAACAATAGCAGCACTCAAGAGGATAATGTTAAGTAGGATATTTTCTTCCAGAAAAATACCATTTGCATTGCTTTGTATGCATGAGTTAAGACTTAGTTTCCCATTTGTACATATATATATATATATATATATATATACATATATATACATATGCACTTATCTTTCCACTTCTTTACACACATTTCAATTTATATTGTTAGACACGTTATGCAGTCTTATAAACAGCACATGATTAAAGATAAAACAATTATTTCTCCAAATGGTTTATATCTCCAAATGGATGGAATAATGTAGTAAAATATTTAACTTTCATTTGCAGTATAATCACCCAAAATTTCCAAATCTTCTCATACTGCTAAGTCAACAGGTTATTATAATAACCACAAAATAACAGGGTATTTTTTTCCTTAATGTAGAAGAACGAACAATCAGTTAAAATTAGTGACAATATTTACATTTATATACTTTGTCACTAGTAGAAAAAGATAGTTGTAACATTTTCTGACCTCATCTCCCAACACTCTTCCACATATAATCTGTTGTTGTAGTTGAACCAGGTTGCTTTAACAAAATACCAGAGACTGGGTATCTTAAACAATAGATACCTAAATTTATCACTGTTTTGGAGGCTGGGAAGTTCAGGATCAAATTAGATTGAGAGGGCAGGAGCAGGACTGATGAGCAGGAGTGTTGCTGACAAATTTAGCTCCTCAGTGAGAGTCTTCTTTCTGGCTTGCCAAAGGCCATCTTCCTACTGCGGCCTTACATAGTGGAAAGACAGTTGTCTAGTGTTTTTCAAAAGTGAAAGTGTTAGTTGCTCAGTAATGTCTGACTCTTTCCGACCCCAAGGACTGTAACCTGCCAGATTCCTCTGTCCATGGGATTTCACAGGCAAGAATACTGGCGTAGGTTGCCATTCCCTTCTTGCAGGGGATCTTCCCAACACAGGGATTGAACCTGGGTCTCTGCATTTGCAGGCCGATTCTTGACCATCTGAGCCCCTAGAGAAGCCCCAGGTTACTTTAATATAAGGACATGAATCCCATCATGGGGCTCTACCTTCATGTTCTCATCTCAGCCCAAAGGCCCCACCTTCAAATACCATCACTTTGGGGGTTGGGACATCAACAAATGAATTCATGGGAGACACAGACATTCAGTCCTTACCATTTATGCTCCACTTACATATTTATCACATTTGGAATGTTCTCCCTCTTTCTCTCCCTGTCAAGACTGCCCATTCTTCAAAGCTCAGTAAAGCTTCCTTCTTGTTAAAGACTCTTTAAATCTTTACTAAACAGTTTTAATATCTCTTTCTTTTGAACTCCCTTTTAAACATCGTGTTTTTCTTAGCAGACTCACCTTTACTTGTAGTATATCCAGTCATGTACTTGTCTAAGTCATACTGCTAGATTATCAGTGCTTTATGGAGAGAAAGTGTATTTTAATCATATTCATATCCCCTGCAGCACTTTGCAAAATGTTTAGTATCAAAAGAGAATTCAAGAATGTTTATGAAATTGGATCATAAAAATTGTGAAACCTGGACAGGGACTTGGAAAAAACTGTAAGATTATTTCTGGGGAAAAAAAATAGATCAGCGTGACACAATACTGTAATTCAACTATACTTAAATAAACAATAAATTAAAAAATTAGCAGCAAAATATAATACAACATCCAATTATTTAAAATTTAACTTTCATTTGCAGTATAATCACCCAAAATTTCCAAATCTTCTCATACTGCTAAGTCAACAGGTTATTATAATAACCACAAAATAACAGGGTATTTTTTTCCTTAATGTAGAAGAACGAACAATCAGTTAAAATTAGTGACAATATTTACATTTATATACTTTGTCACTAGTAGAAAAAGATAGTTGTAACATTTTCTGACCTCATCTCCCAACACTCTTCCACATATAATCTGTTGTTGTAGTTGAACCAGGTTGCTTTAACAAAATACCAGAGACTGGGTATCTTAAACAATAGATACCTAAATTTATCACTGTTTTGGAGGCTGGGAAGTTCAGGATCAAATTAGATTGAGAGGGCAGGAGCAGGACTGATGAGCAGGAGTGTTGCTGACAAATTTAGCTCCTCAGTGAGAGTCTTCTTTCTGGCTTGCCAAAGGCCATCTTCCTACTGCGGCCTTACATAGTGGAAAGACAGTTGTCTAGTGTTTTTCAAAAGTGAAAGTGTTAGTTGCTCAGTAATGTCTGACTCTTTCCGACCCCAAGGACTGTAACCTGCCAGATTCCTCTGTCCTGGGATTTCACAGGCAAGAATACTGGCGTAGGTTGCCATTCCCTTCTTGCAGGGGATCTTCCCAACACAGGGATTGAACCTGGGTCTCTGCATTTGCAGGCCGATTCTTGACCATCTGAGCCCCTAGAGAAGCCCCAGGTTACTTTAATATAAGGACATGAATCCCATCATGGGGCTCTACCTTCATGTTCTCATCTCAGCCCAAAGGCCCCACCTTCAAATACCATCACTTTGGGGGTTGGGACATCAACAAATGAATTCATGGGAGACACAGACATTCAGTCCTTACCATTTATGCTCCACTTACATATTTATCACATTTGGAATGTTCTCCCTCTTTCTCTCCCTGTCAAGACTGCCCATTCTTCAAAGCTCAGTAAAGCTTCCTTCTTGTTAAAGACTCTTTAAATCTTTACTAAACAGTTTTAATATCTCTTTCTTTTGAACTCCCTTTTAAACATCGTGTTTTTCTTAGCAGACTCACCTTTACTTGTAGTATATCCAGTCATGTACTTGTCTAAGTCATACTGCTAGATTATCAGTGCTTTATGGAGAGAAAGTGTATTTTAATCATATTCATATCCCCTGCAGCACTTTGCAAAATGTTTAGTATCAAAAGAGAATTCAAGAATGTTTATGAAATTGGATCATAAAAATTGTGAAACCTGGACAGGGACTTGGAAAAAACTGTAAGATTATTTCTGGGGAAAAAAAATAGATCAGCGTGACACAATACTGTAATTCAACTATACTTAAATAAACAATAAATTAAAAAATTAGCAGCAAAATATAATACAACATCCAATTATTTAAGTATCAAAAATCAAGCAAAGTGAACACTATTTTAGAAACAAAGGAGAGAGGAATAAAGAACTAAATTTTAACATTAACCCAGAGTTGGCAGTTACTAGGACATTGGGAAAAGTGAAAGTGAAGTTGCTCCGTCATGTCCGACTCCTAGCAACCCCGCGGACTGCAGCCCACCAGGCTCCTCCATCCATGGGATTTTCCAGGCAAGAGTACTGGAGTGGGGTGCCATTGGTCCACTCCAGTGTTCTTGCCTGGAGAATCTCAGGGATGGGGGAGCCTGGTGGGCTGCCATCTATGGGGTCGCACAGAGTCGGACACGACTGAAGTGACTTAGCAGCAGCAGCAGGACATAGAGGATTCCTTATTCTTGTTATGTGACAAGCAGGAGAGAACCAGATTTGAAGTTATGTTGGAAAGAGCTAAGGAGGAGCCACACATGGAGCTATTTTTGCTTGAAATGCTTTTTCTCTTTTTCTTTATCTAATTCTCCTCAACTCCCGAAATGATGCAGATGTTACTTTCTCTTAGGCTCCTCCAGGCCTGTGTGGAACATCTAAGAACCCATTAGTAGTCTGTATGGATCTGAATGTTTCTCTGCAAGATGAGGATTTCTTTAGAGTAGGAATTTTCCCTGGTGGCTCAGATGGTAAAGAATCTGCCTGCAATGGAGGGGGACCTAGGTTCCATCACTGAGTTGGGAAGATCTCCTGGAAGAGGGCAAGGCAACCCACTCCAGTATTCTTGCCTAGAGAATCCACATGGACAGGGAACCTGGCAGGCTACAGCCCATGGGATTGTAAAGAGTCAGACACGACTGAGCGACTAAGCACAGGAATTTTACAAATCTGCATGTTCAACTTAAGCCAGTGTCTGGCACATACTAGATGCTTAGTAATTATGTGTTAACTGGGTTAATTAAACTGCTTCCACTATCTGCTGGCTTGTAATCCTAGTAAGTCATCTATCTTTGAATGTCATTCTCCATACATGCAAAGTGGTGCTCAGGACTGAGATGAAGCTAAGGTTGTGATGAAGCTCAGTCAAGATAATACAGATAAAATACATGGTATTATTATTACATATACACTATGAACTATTTTAACATGTATAAAACATCAATTTTTAATTAATTATGACACTTTGATTTTGTTTCTACCCGGGATGTCTTAGGAACTCTTCTCCCTACAAATTACTCAGCATCCAGAAATATCATTAGGAAGTAAATGCAATACTGTTGTAGGCAACAGATAGATAATATTTTTATTATACATCATTTCTCTACTCCATTGAAGTAAAGAGAAAGTTACTCAGTTATGTCCAACTCTGCAACCTCATGAACTATACAGGCCATAGAATTCTCTAGGCCAGAATACTGGAGTGGGTAGCCTTTCCCTTTTCCAGGGGATCTTCCCAACCCAGGCATCAAACCCAGGTCTCCCACATTGCAGGCAGATTTTTTACCAACTAAATTGTCAGGGAAGCCCCTCTCTACCATGTTATCAAAGTTAATTAAAAACTGACAGATGAACTTACACTTCTATCATGCATGCTTAACTGTCAAAAAAAAAAGAAATGCTCTCACTGCAAATAGCAAGGCATTAAACAACAGGAAACACAGGACTGTGATCCTGAGAGAAAGTAAACAAAGTGACCCCCATAACCACACAATTTACTGCCTGGAAGCAGTTTACAGACCACAACAGAGAGGGAGGGGACCCACACAAAGCGTGACAGTCTCAGTGACTTGAGGATACAGAGATCTGAGTTCATGAACACAGAGTCACTTAGGTTGGTAGGTGAGACATGAGTGAAAAGGGAGCTGAACTGAGAGGTTATCCTGGAGAACTGCATATAGGTCCCCTTCAACCTTTAGTTGAACACAGATCTATACATTAGGTGGCTGCTGCTGCTGCTAAGTCGCTTCAGTCATGTCCAACTCTGTGCGACCCCATAGATGGCAGCCCACCAGGCTTCCTCATCACTGGGATTCTCCAGGCAAGAACACTGGAGTGGGTTATTTCCTTCTCCAAGGCATGAAAGTGAAAAGTGAAAGTAAAGTCGCTCAGTCGTGTCTGACTCTTTGCGACCCCATGGACTGCAGCCTACCAGGCTCCTCTGTCCATGGAGTTTTCCAGGCAAGAGCACTGGAGTGGGGTGTCATTGCCTTCTCTGACATTAGGTGGAAACATCCACAAAGCTGAGATAAGAACTTCTAGGAGACGGTATGCCAAAACACACCTAGAGTTCACACAAAGCTGGAAATGTTTGTAGTCCCCAGCCAAAAGGGAGTGACCTCACAACACAAGAGGACATTGGGCAGAGTCCTTAGCACAGTATCGATTTTAAAATATTCTTTGAAAGTTTCAAAATGATCCTAGACAATTTAACTATGAGATATTTTACCAAAGAGAAATAAAAACACACATCCACACAAAGATCAGTTCTTGAATGGTCACAGCAGCTTTATTCAATACAACCAAACAATGACCATCAGCTGATGAACAGATGAAATAATTGTGGTCTATCCATACAATGAAATACCATGCAAAAAAACAAACAAACAAACAAAAAAAAGCATAAGAAAGCAACTATGGATATACACAAAAAGGTATGCACGAATCTCAAAAACATCATGTGAGGGCTAAGACACTAGAACCAAAGACTACATTCTATGCAATTTCATTTATATAAGATTCTTTAAAAAGTCAAGGTACAGTGAAAGAATGTAGATCAGTGTTGGAAAATGGCTAAGGGCGAGGAAAGAAGTTTTTCTGCATAAGAGAATTTGGGGGGATGATATGAACATTCTGTCTTTGTTTTGGTGGTTATATTTGAGTATGTACATTTTTTCAAAGTTCATCAAATTGTGTGTTCACCTAATGGATGAAATTCATTGCATATTAATGATAATGTGATAGTTTATTTAAAAAACTGACCATATGTCCAAAAAAGTATCATTTAGTCTTTTTATTTACATATCTTTAGTCCTCCACTGAACTCATTTTCAAGCTTTGCAGTTTGGCCTCAGTATCTAATATGTGCTATCCATCGTTAGTTTCAACAAAGACTAGGAAAATGAATATGAAAAGTGGAATTTTGTTTCATTTTCTGTGATAGAAAGGGGCAAGCCGATGAGAACTGGGAATGGCTACTGAGTAATTCAATCAACAGGTTCACTCTAAATTTTAAATATAAAGCAGAATAATTCTTAATATACTAGGGGTATCAAGTTTTCTCAGGATAAGCTAGTTCAAATAGTCAAAGCATGATGCATTTAGTTAATTAGAAAAGTACTTTGTTTAGTTTCATAAAAACTTTTAGACACAAGAATCTTTCTTTCCTAATTAAGTACATTGATAAGGAATGTATTTAAATTTTGTTTTCATTAATACTGCATCTTCCAGGGCTCAGATTTGTCACCCTGTGTTCTTATAAGAATTAGAAGCATTGTTGATAAAGCATCTAACATAGTGCCAAATGGAGAACAGTTTCCCCAGAATTCTAATTTAGCATCAATTTATCATCATCATCATCATCATTACCCTTATGTGGCTTTCTTTCCAGAAATTCTGGAATTTGAATTTGCTTATTTATTTTCCCCTAAATTGTTTATGAATTCTTTTTTTAAAAAGTGTACCCTTTCTGCTCTAAAAGGGAGTGGGAGAGGCTGATTAATGAGGTTTCAGTCTTAGTCATTTCTAGTTAGCCAAAGTCTTATTATGTTTTGGACAATAGCATCACATTGCTGTTTCAGTAGGATTATTGGACTGTAAAACAGTTCTCTAATGCATTTTAGGCTAAAATCAAATTCATAGTTTTTATTTAATTGTCCTTTATTCTTATGAAGTTATGGAGATTCTTAGGTATTATTTCCACATTTATCATAAGCATCTATAGGGGTTTCTAGACGATTGAACTAATTGGAGATCTGTAATAATATATTATGGCTCATCTGGTTGTACTTTTCAAGATCTTATTCTGTCCATAATTGTGGGTCTTCTTTCACATTTTTCCAGTGGTAATAATAATAATAATAATTGATGACAGCAAAAGTAATAAACCTAGCCTTAATATTGTATACTGTAAAGCAGTGGTTGTTTAAGCTTGTCAAGACATTTTCTAAATAAATGTTTTCAAAAAGCAATAACCAGGCTCTCTGAACCATCATGTAATGCCAGAGAGAAGGTCATATAACTTTCCCATAAAAATCCGTTTTTTTGCATCAGGTAAAATGCTCCACAGTAATTGTATTGGCTGTCCATCACAGCACCTCAGGGAAGTATGCTGTGAACAGGGTCATCTCTCCTTCACAGTTGAGGATACTGACGCGTAGACACATTAGTGGTAACTTGTCCAAATCAACACCGTGAACTAGTGAACCACATCACTGTGTGACAACGACACCACTCAAAGGCAGGCCCCACACAGGAAAAGGCACGGTGAAGGTTAATTTCAGATTAAACTGGGGCGGCATGCATGTTGGGTCATCTTGGGAAGATGTGCTAAAATTCACAGAGACAAGGTTAGTCATGGTTCATAAACCTTACCTGAGAGTGTTCTCTGATGTATGTTTAGGCATTCAACTTTATTTTCACAAAATAGTTGTGGCAGGAAGACTCTGTCTTTTATCGTCAAAGTGAAGATAGACTTCACTCTTCCTTCTTCTTAATAAGTATCAACAGCTTCATCCACTTTGTTGAGTCTATTCTGTTCACACACACAAAAAAAGATTTTCAATTTGTTTTTACTGAAATCATATGAAAGTAATAAAGTTATGCCTGTTGGTTACACTCTCATGAGCTGTTTCCAGTAGCATAGCTTCACAGCAGCTGGACTCACTCAGCCTGAGCAGTTAATTGCAGAGAGCAAGCACAGCCTTTCTTAGCAGACCCATCCAGAAAGTGCCAAGGCACAAGCTGCCCTACTCAGACTCCCTGGAGTGCCATGAATCCCAGATTCGTTTCTCTCTCTCTGTGTCTCTCTCTCCACCCCTTCTCTTTCTCTCTCCCTTACCCTTTTCCTCTTTATAACTTTATTTCTAGTTTTAAAAAGGAAAATTACAGTGTAGCAAGGGTAAGTTCTTTCACAATTATTCCACACTGAAGAGATGCGCATCTCTTTATTTTTCATGTCTCCAGACTTTTAAGATCTAAGGGATTGACTACAACAAATAGTAGACAATGATGGATATTTCCAGGCTCTATATTAATTCCAAAGCCACTTATAGTTAAGCATTCTAAAAATGTTAGTATTCATCTTAGCAAGCTAATATCAATTCATGATATTTCATTGAGGAAATGGGAATATATACACTGATTTATCAAAGGAAGATAAGGATGAATGCCAATGAAATCCTTTTTATTGTATGATGAATACTAATTTTGTAGGGCATGCCTCTACATTTATACCTTGCATGGTGCTTTGATTCCTACCAGCACAATGTGAATATTTGTGCATAATTTTACATCTTGAATGATTTCTGTCTCAAATTTTCTTTAAGTTAAAATGTACAACTTTGGCAATATCAAATGCTGGTAAGGATTTGAAGCAATCAAAACTCTCATACATTGTTGATGGGGGCATAAAATGGTGTACCCAATTAGGAATAATTCAACAGTTAAACATATATACTTGTTCATCAGTTACATTCCTAGGGGTTTACTCAAAGAAATAAAAACACATGTCCACATAAAGAACTATATAAGAATGTTCATAGCAGTTTTATTTATAATAGCCCAAAAATGAAACATCAAGTATTCATCAATTATAGAAACAGCAAATAAATTATTGCTATTTACATACAATATAATACTTCTCCAGTATACAAAAGAATGGACTACTGATATAGCCAATAGCAGAGATGACTCTCAAAAGCATTAAGTTAATAAAAAAAGTTGGACATGAACATGCATAATATATTATTTTATCAATGTAAAGTTCAGAAACATAAAAAAGTAACCTTTGATGATGGCAGTCAAATATTGGTTGCCTATGGTAGACAGTGATTTTATTAGGAAAGAGATCCAGAGAACTTCCTGTGGTTTTAGATATGTTCTAGGTTTTGTTGCAAGTGTAAGTTATATGGATTAATATTATTTGTCTACATTTGTTGAACTATATACTTTTAAGACCTGTGCATTTCACTGTGTATAAATTACACCAACACCCTTGCCTCCAGTATGGCTTCAATTCTGCTTCTGCATTCTCTTACCATTAGGGTTTTCTTGTGCCCTCTCACACCTCATCTTGACCTCTGAAACCTTTTCCTGGGTTTCCATAAGAGCCTCCTGTAAACTCACCTCCCTTATAACTTAAGTGATCCCTTTCTGGGATTCTAATTTGTTTTCATCATCATAAATAAATCAATATTAAAACGTATTTTTTGAGGCTTCCGGTCTTGATGACTGTGACAAGTCTACCTTCAAAAACAGCTCATTTCAATATGGTGGTTGCTGCAGTTGTGTTGGACTCTGTCCCACCTCATGAACTGTAACCTACCAGGCTCCTTTGTCCATGGGATTCTCCAAGCAAGAATACTGGAGTCTGGCAGAGGCCAACACAATATTGTAAACCAATTATCTATCTTCCAATTTAAATAAATAAATAAATAAAAGGCACACGGGAGTAGGTTGCCCTGCCCTCCTCCAGGAGATCTTCCCCACACAGGAGTCAAACTTGCGTCTCCCGTCTCCAGCTTTGGCTACCGCCACCTGGGAAGCCCACCCAGCGCTACACACATCAGCTCAAGTGTCTGGCCTCTCATCCTCAGTTTCTGCACTGTGTGGCCACTGTGGGGCCACGGTCTGGCCCCAAGCAGGTCTGCTTCACAAGCGGTCACCTTCAATAGAAGTCACACCAGCTGCGCTAAGCATCAGTGGGCTTTTGAACTCAGCTTCAGGACAGTCAGCTCCGAGGACAGAGGCAGAGCAGGGCTGGGATGGAGAACCCAGGCTCTGGAAACACTTGGTCCATGATTTGAGAGCTTACTTTTCTTGCTACCTGCTTCCTTTAGCAAGGAACCTGGATCACGCTCAGTCCCATGCAGCTGGCGGTGCTGGTGAACAGACGCCAGGTGAGCACAGGCCTGGGAAACTGAGAGTGTGATTGTGCCTGCTCAAGCCTGCCGAATGTCACCAGAGCCCTCCCACCAGGGTCCTGAAAGAGGAGTCTTGTAAATCTAGAGCCGAGGGCCTGAGCAAAGGAATGAAGTCGGTCTGTATGTGCTGGGCCCAGGCACATGTCCTTTCAGTAACATGATGGTTAGTAGGTTACCAGCACCCTTAAGAGATGTTAAGCAGAGAAGAGTCAGCATATAGTATGTGTTTTATAAAGTAATGTGTGAGAATTAGGGACTTCATTTGTGAGCTATGATGCTATTATGAAGGAGGTAACACTAAGATAGATGGATGACATTTATCTGTATCTCTTCTACACCAAAGAATTTGTCATTTGTAGCCCTGGGCAAAGCCTTCCTGTGACAGCTAGGAGTTTGCTCTTCACTGTTCCAGTACCAAGAAGGTCACCTGCAGTCGACTTTGGCACTTTCTAGGTTCCTAGGGGCTCAGATGATAAAGAATATGCCTGCAATGCAGGAGACGTGGGTCCATCCCTGGTAGGGGAGATGGCCTGGAGAAGGGTATTACCCACTCCAGTATTCTTGTCTGGAGAATCCCATGGGCAGAGGAGCGTGGTGGGCTCCATTCCATGGGGTCAGAAACTTACATGACTGAGCGGTTAGGCAGAGCAGCATCCACACTTAAGTCATTGATGTCCGTCTTGCCACAGTGCCTGGCATTATGTGAGCAGGAACGTTTTTTCTGGGGGTTGAGTTTGCCAAAATGAGAACAAAGCAAATAAAGAAAAAATTGCCAGACTTTTTACAAATGCTAAAGTGTAGGGTGTCTTACTGTATTATCTGGCAATTACTATCAGTCCCGGGGCATAAAGTCACACCCTGGTTTCCAACATGATGATCTCCATAAAACGATTTCACTGAATTTAGAGATGTGGGGAAGCAAATCCCACTTCACACTTCATAAATTTGGGGCTACTGTTACTTTAGTGTGGCTTCTTTATATTCCACTTTATTATGACTATATCTCTATAAATACAAACACTCTTTCTGTGGATATAATTTCATAAAGCAAAACTATCTTCTATCTTTAGCAGTGAAATTCAAGTGGCAACTATGACAAGCAAAGAAAAATGAATGTAGTTAACTTCAACCATCCCTGCTCATCTAAAAGCTTATGTCAGTTTCTAAATAAGCTTTTCATTTTTCTATTCAGTCTGCTGATCTTTGTTGATTTACAGCATGAATGAGCATGGCACATTGCAACGTGTATAGTGTATTTTTCCTAAATAATAAAACATTTATTGCAGACACATCAAGCTAACTAGAGGCTCTAAATTATTGTGGCAATGAAGTGCCGTGTTAACAACTCATTTACATCCTTCTGGTGACTCTCCATTACCAAGGTAAGTAATTTCATTCCATCTAGGAACAATGACTTTGCAAAGTGTAGTTACTGCAATTTGGAAAAAATATATTTAAATAAGATTAGAAAGTATGATTAGATCATTCCAACTAAATACAAGTAAAGTATTTAGCCAGGATAGAATGAATTATCTCATACAATTTTTGGTGAAGATGTGCTAAAATACCTTCAGAAAGCTTTATATTATATGCTCAGCCATCTATGCTCAATGTATACTACCTGTGAATGTCTGTTTTATCAATTCAGTATGATGCTCTCTCATTCATCTTAATTTTCACTTCTCACTCTAAGTTACAAAAGGTTGAGTTAGTAGTATATCCCTCATGATCAGGGATATAACACTTCAAAAGTGAGGGGGTATATCCACCTTATTGGGCTTCCTAGATGGCTCAGTGGTAAAGAATCCACCTCCAATGGGAAACACTCGGACTGGATCCCTGTGTTGGGAAGTTCCTTGGAGAAGGAAATGGCAACTAACTCCAGTATTCTTCCTGGGAAATCTCTTGGAGAGAGGAGCCTGGTGGGCTACAGTACATGAGGTCACAAAGAGTCCGACGTGACTTAGCAAACAAATGGCAACAATCCCCCTTATTGCCTGTGCAGGTCTCTTTCATATATGTGCACAAGCCATCATGTTGATATGAGGTCTGTCTCTTACTTAGTCCCCTCTTCCTTCACCCTAGATCCTGATTCTCTTTGATGTTCTTGTACCCTACTAAATACCTGTTTTGATGTATTTAGATATATCTTTATGCATGCATTGTTTTCAAATATAGTGCTTTTGTGACTATGTATGTGTTTTGAGTTTATGTAAACAATATTGCTCTGTTTCTTACTTTATTCCTTCAATACAATTTTTATAAGCATCTGTTTATCTCTTATACCGCGAGTTTGTGGCTTCTAACTGCAGCTTCCACATTTCCTTAAGTATTCCCCAAATAGATTCCTTCCAACTCCCTGCTATGCTAGATAATGAATATCTTCATAAGTCTTTTTATAAACCTATGAAAGGATTTCTCTGGGTTATATTGCAGAAGTGAGCTTCCTGAGACCCACTCAGATAGCATGTGCATATGTTCAGCGAGGATTAACACATAGCACTAAGGATGAATCCATGCTCACAAGTGTGTATACATTCACAGCAAGGTTATGGAGAGGTGCACAGAACTGAAGAAGGATGAAGACTTGTTAAGAACATGCTAAGGATGGGCAATGATAAACACATTCTTAAATCAAGATGGCCAAATACACAGTACATACACTCAGAATGCATATACACTTAGTACAGATGACCAAATGTACACTCGGTACAGATGTAATTAAGTGTGTAGATGTACATAACTGCTGGTAAGATTGTTGTTTAGAATAGGTATAATCTTAACAGCAGCGCATGTTCCTGTCTCCTCATAATCGCTACAAGTTATGCTGTACTGATAATTTCATTTTGCTTTTAACAGGGATAAACCATTATTTTATTTTACTGTATTTATCATATTTCTGATGAGTTTGAGTATTTTTATGATACTTGCAATCAATTTGGGCTTCCCTTTCTGTGAATTATAAGTATAAAACATTTGCACATTTGAATTGCTTTCCTGTCATTTTTTGGTTGTGATTTCAGGAATTCCTTCCATATATGTTTTATTATGGGCTTCCCAAGTGGCGCTAGTGGAAAGGAACCTGCTACCAATGCAGGAGATGTCAGAGACATGGGTCTGATCCCTGGATTGAGAAAATCTCCTGGAAGAGAGCATGGCAACTCCCTCCAGTACTCTTGCCTGGAGAATCTCATGGACAGAGGAGCCTGGGGAGCCGTGGTCAATAGGGTCACAAAGAGTCGGACATGACTGAAGTGACTTAAATGAAGTCTCTCAGACATGTCTGACTCTTTGCGACCCCATGGACTGTATCTTACAAGGCTCCTCTGTCCATGGAATTTTCCAGGCAAGAGTACTGGAGTGGGTTGCCATTTCCTTCTCCAAGGGATCTTCCCAACCCAGCGATTGAACCCTCAGGCAGACACTTTACCATCTGAGCCACCAGGGAAGCCTCCAAAGTGACTTAGCAAGCATGCAAAGATATATTGTTATATAATTACATAGAAATACAGCATACTATATATCACATACTGGAGAATGCAATGGCACCCCACTCCAGTACTCTTGCCTGGAAAGTCCCATGGACAGAGGAGCCTGGTATGCAGTCTGTGGGGTTGCTACTAGTCGGACATGACTGACGACTTCACTTTCACTTTTCACTTTCATGCACTGGAGAAGGAAATGGCAACCCACTCCAGTGTTCTTGCCTGGAGAATCCCAGGGATGGGGGAGCCTGGTGGGCCGCCATCTATTGGATCGCACAGAGTCGGACACGATTGAAGCAACTTAGCAGCAGCAGCAGCATATATCACATAATACATAATATATCGTTCTTCATGCATAGCAATAGTTAATTACATACAGTAAAATCCATTCATTGTTTTGCACCATGATTTTTCTTTTGGGAATTTTATCCAAGACTATCGCTATCTATGCTCCAAGTTACAGGAGTATTCCTCCTTTTAGTACAATAGTTTCATAGTTTATCTTTTGCACATAGATATGTACAACATCAGAACTGGTTTTTTTTTGTATACAATGTAAATTAGTGATCCAAGCTTATTTATTTTTTAACAAACAGTAAGCAGTTTCTAAACACACATTTCTAAATAACACATACACACATTTGTGCTATATTTATCATCATTTTTTCTCACATATAAGTGGATCTTATTGTGACTTCTCTTCCTCTAGTATGTTTATTCCTCAGAAAACAACTTGCTGTTTTTACAAAATAGTTTTGAAGTTTATCTAAATATTTGGAAGAGAGACTCCCTCTTCACTCTCCCTTTTATGGATCATTATTGTACCATCTAAAGGCTAAAAGGAGTTTACCAGTTCCTAAAAATGTTCCTCTGTTTTATTTGATTGCCTTGATTTAAAAAATTCATTTAAAGAAAATTTATATCTTATAAGCAGCAGTCACCAATCTTTTTGCCACTAGGCACTGGTTTCATGGAAGATACTTCTTCCAGGAACAAGGGATGGGGTGGGGAGGGGAGATGGTTTTGGATGGTTTTAGTTTTACCCTTTGCTCATCTTTTACTGTGCAGCTGATTTGCTCACAGGCCACAGACCAGTACTAGTCCGTAGCCCTGGGAGCTGGAGACCCCTGTTTATAGTGATAAGTTGCTCCATCCATAAATATGGATAATCTTCCCATACTGTTAGATCTGTTTTTAAATCCTGTAATAAGGGCATTAATTATTGATATCTCAAGTCAGTGTTCATCCTTTGTTAGGTTAATTTATAGATTTGTAACAATTATTGTTACTTTTGTAAACTGCACCTTATTTAATTTATTGCATTTTTCATTTGGTTATTGCTGCTATAGGGCAGGGATCAGCAAGTTTGTTCCTGTAAAGACTGGATAGTAAATAATTTGGGCTTTGATGGCCAGACAGTTTCTGTTGTAAATATTCAATTCTGCCATATTAGCAAGAAAGCCTGAGACAATGTATAAAAAATTACCATGGCTATGTTCCAATAAAATTCCATTTACAAAACAGGTAAGGATCTGATTTGGCTAACAGGCAATAGTTTGTCAATCTCTTGCTATAGAAAAGCAGTACTAATCATTTATGCAGTAAATTTGCTGAACCCTCTAATTGGAATAAATAAATGTAGTGTTTTTAAAATATTGATAAACATACTATCTGTAAATAATGACTATTTATCTCTTTGTTTTCGATTACTTAACTTTTCTTTCTTTTTCCCTAATTAGAAAATTGCTATGATCATCAATGCACTAAGTGATATCAATAAAAAAAAAATGAAGTCGCTCAGTCGTGTCCGATTCTTTGCGACCCCATGGACTGCAGCCTATCGAGCTCCTCCGTCCATGAGATTTTCCAGGCAAGAGTGCTGGAGTGGATTGCCATTTCCTTCTGCAAGGGATCTTCTCCACCCAGGAATCGAACCCAGGTCTCCCACATTGCAGGCAGACGCTTTACCGTCTGAGCCACCAGGGAAGCCTTGTGGGCAGCCTTGTCTTGATCCTACTTTTATGGAAAATATCTCTACAATTTCTTCATTTATATGATATTTCATATTATTTGTTTTATTAATTGTTATCACTTGACAAGGACATTTTCTTCTGTTTCTGGCTTAATGATATTTCATGAGAAATGGATAGTTTATCTAATATTAACCATAATTATATTTTTAAAATAAACTTTATTAGGGCAAAATGTATTCTTTTCCTCATATCAGATTTTTGACATAAAAATTATATACCAGACAGTGTATCCATTTTAAGAGTACAGTGCAATGAGACCTAACAAATGTATGCTGCTGCTGCTAAGTCGCTTCAGTCTTGTCCACCTCTGTGCGACCCCATAGACAGCAGCCCACCAGGCTCCCCCATCCCTGGGGTTCTCCAGGCAAGAACACTGGAGTGGGTTGCCAATTCCTTCTCCAATGCATGAAAGTGAAAAGTGAAAGGGAAGTCGCTCAGTCGGGTCCGACTCTTGGCGACTCCATGGACTGCAGCCTACCAGGCTCCTCCATCCATGGGATTTTCCAGGCAAGAGTACTGGAGTGGGGTGCCATTGCCTTCTCCAAACAAATGCATATTCCATGTAAATTCCACTCCAGTTAAGGAATGGATCATTTTCCTCCCATATACACATACAGAAAAATTGAGTCATTGCTTTCCTATTACGAAATTCAGTAAATAAATAACTGCCTGTGTCAGCACAGATCCTTGTTGTGGTTGTTTAGTCACTAAGTTGTGTTCGACTCTTTTGGACCCCATGGACTGTAGCCCTCAGGCTCCTCTGTCTATGGGGCTTCCCAGACAAGACTATTGGTCGGGTTGCCACTCCTCCTTCAGGGCTCTTCCCCACCCAGGGACTGAACATGCATCAGCTGCATTGTCAGGGCAGATTCTTTACCACTGAGCCCCACCGTAGATTAGTTTTACCTTTTTGGATTTTCATATAAATTACATTATACAATACGTTCACTTTTGTGTATACTTTCTTTTTATTTAATTTTTTCTTTATTTTTTAAATTATGAAAATATGATAATATACAGGAGACTTGGAAAATATAGAAAAAAGTTACATAAAGTTCCACTATATATTAAAATTACTATTTAAGTAGATAAATAAGTATTTTTATTTGGAGTTTCAATATCAAACTCTCAAAAACTGATGGAATAAATAGACGGAAAAGACCTCAAAAGCACTGTGAACCAATTCAACATAATTAGGAATTGTGTATACTTTACTAGATGTACATGTTTTCATTTCCTCTTGTTATGCTTTCACGGCATTTTTTAAAATATGAAACATGAATAGCTATTTTCTTTTTTTCCTGATAATTCTATTATTTTTATCATGTGTCTGTTTCCATTGATTTGTATTTCTCCATCTTATGGGTAATAGTTTCTTGCTTCTTTGTATACCTGAGAATAGATTTTTGGATGTCAAATATGTATTTTTTCAAATAGAAGGTATTTAAGATAGAACCAGGAAGGTAGATAAGACTTTAACAGTGGAATTAAGGAGAGGGACAAGATTTCATAAGAAAGTTACAATGAACTACTAAATTATGATGTATTAAACAAAGGATATCTATTGAAATTAAAATATAGTTCTGTTCTTATGTAACAATGTCATAAGCAGGAAAGTTATCTATGTTTTACAGAAGAAATGGTGGAGGTAGGGAGATGTTGGGATTCCCAGGTAGCTCAGTGGTAAAGAATCTGCCTTCAGTGCAGGAAAATGCAAGAGATGCACGTTCGATCCCTGGATCAGGAAGATCCCCTAGAGGAAGAAATGGCAACCCACTCCAGTATTCTTGCCTGAAAAAATCCCAAGGACAGAGGAGCCTGATGGGCTATACAGTCCATGAGGTGGCAAAGAGTTGGACACGACTGAGCAACTGAGCACACACGTGCACGCGCGCACACACACACACACACACAGAGGGAGATGTTAAGTAAGACATTCAAGCTTACCTAGAGTATAGTAGTCAGGATTTGAAACCAAGTTCTCTGACTTGGAAACTCTTGTTTTCAACTGCCATGTTATATTGAGTGATAACCTGAGGTTTCTTTTCTCTGCAGTTAACCATTAAACCGAATTTACTGATTTGTGAACATTGGTATATGATCATAATTTTTCAAATATTTAGTGATAATATACAGAGAAAAAGAAGTGCTTTTATAATGTCCAGAGAACAATCTTAAATCTTTCTATTGACAATGCAGTCAATTCAGGGGTTAATTAATATGATCCATATAATTACAGAACAGCTTTCTGTTCTGTAATCAAAACAGCTTTCCTACCTTAAACACTGGCACATGCTATTTGTTTCTGTTCTCTGATATACTCCTCCTCTAGTTCAACATTGGCTAATAGAAACTATGAGTCACACGTGTAATTTAAAACTTTATAGCAGTCACATTATTAAAAATAAAAGTGAAAATGATATAAAATATTAATATTTTGTATAGCTAATTATATCCAGAAGCACATTTCAATGTGTAGTTAGTATATATATTAAGATACTTAATATTTTTTATATTAAGTCTTTGAAGTTCAATGTGTATTTTATCCTTATAGGACATCTCAAGTGGGACCATCATAGGCTGGTGGGAAACATGGTTTCTGTCACAGCTCCACTATTATGGCTAAAAGGCAGACAAAGTTGCTGCACCAGAAAGGTAATCCCATGATGAACTCCTTCTTATCATTTAGGGTTCAGTTCCAGGGCCTCCTCTATAGTGAAGGCTTCTTTGATCACATCACCTACTAGGTCCAGTTAGTCATTCTCCAGCCTATTACCCAGTTTTGTTGATTCATAATATTTTGTTGTTCAGTCACTGAGTTGTGTCCAAAACTTTGTGACCCCCATGGACTGCATGCAGCACATATTTACTGATTGTAATCAATTATTAATAATTGTTTTTGTGTTAATATCTATGACTTAGGAACCATCACTATGAACAAAGCTAGTGGAGGTGATGGAATTCCAGTTGAGCTGTTTCAAATCCTGAAAGATAATGCTGTGAAAGTGCTGCACTCAATATGCCAGAAAATTTAGAAAACTCAGTAGTGGCCACAAGACTGTAAAAGGTCAATTTTCATTCCAATCCCAAAGAAAGGCAATGTCAAAGAATGTTCAAACTACTGCACAATTGCACTCATCTCACAGGCTAGCAAAGTAATGATCAATATTCTCCAAATGAGGCTTTAACAGTACATAAACCAAAAACTTCCAAATGTTTAAGCTAAATTTAGAAAAGGCAGAAGAACCAGAGATCAAACTGCCAAAATCTGTTGGATCATTGAAAAAGAAAATCAGTTCCAGAAAAACATCTACTTCTGCTTTATTGACTATGCCAAAACCTTTGACTGTGTGGATTACAACAAACTGTGGAAAATTCTTCAAGAGATGGGAATACCAGACCACCTTACCTGCCTCCTGAGAAATCTGTATGCTGGTCAGGAAGCAACAGTTAGAACTGGACATGGAACAACAGACTGATTCCAAATTGGGAAAGGAGTACATCAAGGCTGTATATTGTCACCGTGCTTATTTAACTTATATGAAGAGTACATCATGAAAAATCCCAGGCTGGATGGAGCACAAGCTAGAATCAAGACTGTCGGGAGAAATGTCAATAACCTCAGATATGACCATTACATCAGAAAACAAAGAGGAACTGAAGATGAAAGTGAAAGAGGAGAGTGAAAAAGTTGGCTTAAAAGTCAACATTCAAAAAACGAAAATCATGGCACCTGGTTCTACCTCTTCATGGCAAATAGATGGGTAAACAATGGATACAGTGTCAGACTTTATTTTCTTGGACTCCAAAATCACTCTAGATGGTGACTGTAGCCATGAAATTAACAGACGCTTACACCTTGGCAGAAAGTTACGACCAACCTAGACAGCATCATAAAAAGCAGAGACATTACTTTGCCGACATAGGTCTGTCTAGTCAAACCTATGGGTTTTCCAGTAGTTGTGTATAGATGGGAGAGTTGGACTATAAAGAAAACTGAGAACTGAAAAAATTGATGCTTTTGAACTGTGGTATTGAAGATTATTGAAAATCTCTTGGACTGCAAGGAGATCATTATCCATCCTGAAGGATATCAGTCCTGAATAATCATTGGAAGAACTGATGCTGAAGCTGAAGTTCCAATACTTTGGCCACCTGATGTGAAGAACTGACTCATTGGAAAAAAAAACCCTGGGAAGGATTTAAGGCAGGAGCAGAAGGGGATGAGAGAGGATGAGATGGTTGGATGGCATCACTGACTCCATGGACATGAGTTTGAGCAGATTCTTGGAGTGTGTGATGGACAAGGAAGACTGGAGTGCTGAAGTCCATGGGGTTTAAAGAGTCGGACACGACTGAGCGACTGAACTGAACTGAACTGATGTATGACTTGCCACTAGATTATAACAGTCACGGAAGCAAGGATGGCACATCATCTTTAGCATTTTGGACAACTGAAAATTTTCTAATGAGTGAATAGATGAATGAAAGACTTTTTTAGGCAGTTTGCTAAATATTTTAGAAATTGTGTAATTTAAAGTTACAGAAATGCCACGTATCAGGAAAACATCTTTATCCTCATTAAAAAAAAATTTTAAATGGGAATATAGCTGCTTTACAATGTTGTGGTATTTTCTACTGTACATCAAAGTGAATCAGCCATATGTATACCTTGTTGCTATTGCTTAGTCTCTAAGTCATGCCCATTCCTTTGTGACCCCATGGACTGTAGTCTTCCAGGCTCCTCTGTCCATGGGATTTTCCTGGCAAGAGTACCAGAGACATTGCCACTTCCTCCATGGGATATTCCGAGGTAGGAATTGAACCCATGGCTCCTGCCATGTCTCCTGGGTTGTAGGTGGATTCTTTATCTCTGAACCCCTGGGGAAGCCCATATGTATATGTATATTCTCTCGTTTTTGAATTTCCTTCTCATTTAGGTCACCACAGGGTGTTGAGTAGAGCCGAATTATCAGATAAAGTTTATAAATCAAATTAGTTAGTTGATTAAAATTATAAAAGAATGACCTCCACGTCCATGCATTCCAAACATCTAAAGTTAGATATTTGAGATAGAAATTAGGATTAATTCTAATAGTACTCAATAGGAGAAACTAGTGAAAGTGTTAGTGGCTCAGTCGTGTCAGACTCTTTGTGACCCCATGACCCCACCAGGTTCTTCTGTTCCTCAAGTTCTCCAACCAAGGTTACTTGAGTGGGTAGCCATTCCCTTTCCAGGGACCTTCCCAACCCAGGGATCAAATTTGGGTAACCCACATTGAAGCATTTTCTTTACTATCTGAGCCAACTTCACAAATCTTGGCAAATTATTGCCTACTGTACCTAAAGAAATATAAAGTTACAGATAACATAGATTTCTAGGTAGAACAATCTAACATACATGCTATTATATTTTCTAACACTTCTACATTTATTTTATTTAATTCTATAATTAACTTGTAATGTAAACAAAGCAAATATATTACTTTTTCATTTTTAACAGATAGAAGAAAAACACAAGGTTAAGTGAATTGTCCAAAGTTAAACAGTAAATTAGCACCAATGTATACCAAGACTATAACCCAGACCTTCTATTTTCTAGGCAGCTACCTGTCCCACTTGCTGCTTCTGCTGTCAACAATTTCAAAAGAAAAGAAAAAAAGAAAGAAAACTGGAAGGAGGAGAGGGAAAGACTAAGAAAACACGTTTATTGAGTTGCAGTGTGCTTACTAAGAAGTGCACACAAGTGTACAGCTCCATGAATTGCCAAAAAATGAACATACCTGTATAATCAGGTGAGGACATGGAACATTACCAGCAAAATGGAAGACTGCTGTCCATCATGTCCTGCAGCAATCACCCTGATTTTCATCAATTTTGCCCAATTTTTAAATTTATATGAATAGCATCACATAGTATGTGTACTTAACCTGGCTTTTTTCCATTATTATGTGACAGAGATCTATTTACACTATTGTGTGGATCTGCATTGCCAGAATTATACACATTTTATGAATATGCCACAAATCATTTTCATTCTACTCTTGGTAAGCAATTGAATTGATTCCAAGTTTTGGCTATTATCAATAATCTTATTAATATTCTTGTCTTTCACTTTTGAATATAAATGCAACCACCTTTACTGGGTGCATACCTAACAGTAAAATTTCTGGGTCATAGAGTATGGACATATTGACTTTTAATCTTATCTAAGAAATGATCACTCATACCAAATTCATGAAAATATTCTCCAAAATTTTATGATAAGAATTTTATCATTTTATCTTTTACATTTTAATCTACAATTTACTTTCATGTAATTTTTGAGTAGCATATAAAGTAGAGATTTGCCCTTGTACTTTTTAGTACATCTGTCTATCCTTAGATCAATATCCCTCTAGCTTATTATGTAGCTTTATAGTGTCTTGATATCTGGTAGGAAAGCCTCCAATATTATTCTTTTTCTTCAATACTGTCTTGGTTTTTCTTAACTATTTACATTGTTACATAGAATTTAGAAATAGTTTGTTAATTTCCACTAAAAAGAAAAGTTGTTAAGACTTTGACTGATATTGTATTGAACTGGCAGAATTGCAAGGAAAGCACAGATGAGTTTGTAGAGAAGCTATCTTTAAAACGCTGCATTTCCAATGGATGCAGAGAATACATTCCACATTTGTGCAGATTATCTTTAATTTTCTCATTACGTTTTCAAAATTTTGAGTGTAGAGCTCTGGTTTAGCTTTTATTATATGGATTCCAAAGTGTTCGAGCTTGTATTGCAACTAAAAATGGTTTCATCTGAAATATTCATAGACTCATGCTGTTTTGCTTGTATATAGAAATAGCAATAATTTTGTATTATTTCTAGACATGTTGTTGAATCCACACATTAATTCTAATTAAACCTAATTATAGTAAATGTGTAATTCCTTTTG
>SJYC01017489.1:0-14400 GCA_006408675.1 Madoqua kirkii | reverse complement strand
GGGCCCACAAGGCATGGCTTCGTTTCACTGAGTTAGACAAGGCTGTGGTCCTAGTGTGATTAGACTGACTAGTTTTCTGTCATTATGATTTCAGTGTGTCTGCCCTCTGATGCCCTCTTGCAACACCTACCATCTTACTTGGGCTTCTCTTACCTTGGAAGAGGGGTATTTCCTCACTGCCTCCCCTCCTGACCTTGAACGTGGAGTTGCTCCTCTCTGCCCTCCTGCTCCCGTACAGCCACTGCTTCTTGGACATGGAGGAAATACTTTTAGCAAGCAGGAGCGGCTGAGAGGAGCTACCCCACATCTGAGGTCAGGGGAGGCGGCTGGGAGAAGCTATCCCATGTTTGAGGTCAGGGGCGGTGGCAGCGGTATGCTTTGCTAGAGCAGCCATGAAGAGATACCCCATGTCCAAGGTAAGAGAAACCCAAGTAAGATAGTAGGTGTTGCGAGAGGGCATCAGAAGGCAGACACACTGAAACCATAATCATATAAAACTAGTTAATCCAATCACACAGACCACAGCCTTGTCTAACTCAATGAAACTAAGCCATGCCGTGTGGGACCCCCCCAAGAAGAGCGAGTCATGGTGGAGAGGTCTCATTGATAGAATGTGGTCCACTGGAGAAGGGAATCACAAACCACTCCACTTGTATTACCATAAACCCTTGCATGGCTAGGCATTATCTGAGAGCTGTTGTGAATCTATTTGAAAGAATGGCTTTTGAGTACGTGCTTTGGTTTGTATCTTGGACCACACTCTTTGCTGAACTGGCTCTATGAAACCTGAAGTTGGTACTTTAAAGGAGATAAGGAACTACTACTGTTTTGAGGAACTCCTTGCTTTGGGAAAGTCAGTAGGCTAAAATTAGGTCCAAGAGAGAGGCATCACCTTCTTTCTGGAACTGCCAGTCTTCCCTGTCCTTCATCATCTCCTGGAGCCTCCCCAAGTTTATGTTCATTGAATTGATGATGCCATCGAACCATCTCAACCTCTGTTGCTCCCATCTCCTCCTGCCCTCAATCTTTCCCAGTATCAGAGTCTTTTCTATGAGTCAGCTTTTCTCATCAGGTGGCCCAAGTATTGGAGATTCAGTTTCAGCATTAGTCCCTCCAATGAATATTCAGGGTTGATCTCCTTTAGGATTGACTGGTTTGAACTCCTTGTAGTCCAAGTGACTCTCAAGAGTCTTCTTCAACACCACAGTTTAAAAGTATCGATTCTTCAGTGCTCAGACTTTTTTATGGTTCAACTCTCACATCCATACTTGACTACAGGAAAAACCACAGTGGTGGAGGTTTAGTCATTAAGTCGTGTGTGACTCTTAAGATCCTATGGACTGTAACATGCCAGGCTCCTCTGTCCACGGGATTGTCCAGGCAATTATACTGGAGTGTGTTGCTATATCCTTCTCCAGGGGATCTTCCTAACCCAGAAATTTAACCTGGATCTCCTGCATTGCAGGAAGATTCTTCTACCAACCAAGCTACGAGGGAAAATCCATAGCTTTGACTAATTGGACCTTTGTTGGCAAAGTGATGTCTCTGCTTTTTAATAAGGTAAGTTAGTCACAGCTTTTTTTCCAAGGAGCAAGCATCTTTTAATTTCATCCCTACAGTCACTGTTCACTGTGATTTTGGAGCCCAAGAAAATAAAATCTGTCACCGTTTCCACTTTTTCCCTCCTATTTTGGCTAAAGATCTGTAGCTCACACTTTTCCAGGAAACTACCTTGATTTTGAGCTCAATGACTTATTAGTAATAACAATGTGGCTCCTCATTGATATTTTTCATATTTCTGGTAAAGTAGTATATTACTTAATAAGTCTGAATAACCATACATTTAGGGTATTATCCAATGCAGGGGCACCAAACAATTGACTTAAAAAAAATAAGAATCAGATATTTCCTAAAAGAAACCAATAATCATTGTGGAAAAAAAGGAGAAAATTGTTAAATTCCTTAGACTTAATTCAGAACTATTATTTCAAAACACTAACCACATAAGGAAATATGTATAATAATCTCTTCAGTGCTTAGGTTTTATTGTAAAATGAACCCTGATCCCAGAACATTGCTATACATTGAAAGGTTCCTTCCCAAATTCATTAGGTGAATTTTTATCCACAAAATGATGGTATTTGGTGTAGAAATTTGGGAGAGTACTTGGTGATGAGAGCAGAGCTCTCATGAATGGGTTAGTCCCATTATAAAAGAAACCCAAGAGATTCCTCAATTTTTCTTCCATGTTAGATTATAATAAAAAGACAGTTGTCTCTGAACTAAGAAATGAGCATTCACCAGATTAAATCTGCTGGCACCTTGAATTTGGACTTCATGTGCTATAGAACTCTTTGAGAGTTCCATTTTTGCCAAATGGAAAGTTTAAAAAGAACAAATCTTAGAGATATTGCTTCTGAAAATAATATAGTCTCGGGGTCAAGAGGAAGAATTGAGGAGACACTTGGATAAGAACAAGAAGGGTACTTACCATATTGAGGAAATGCTCCACAAGAAGAGGTGGCAAGAAGTAAGATCCAAAGTTGAGGGGTGATGACAAGAGGGATATCTGTGAGAATGTAACAAGGTGAGGAGAAATATTGACGAGACAAAGGAGGTAAACATGGGAGCCAAGTGTTTCTGGTAACTTGGTGGGAATTGGCTTAGAATGTCACTAGGTAAGATGGAAGAATCTTAAGAAAGTGTTTCAGAAATTAGAAGAGAGAATGAGCATGATAGGTTAGGGTAGGGCTAGATTTAGGAAACTGTAAGAAAAATTGTAGTAAAAACATGATGTGACCTGAACACCAGCTTGCATTAGAATTAAAACTCCCTACAAACCAGTGGGACATCTGGCAAATACGGAAATAAAAGAAGAAGTATTAGAGAACATATGTTATAAATAAACAGTAAGGACATAGGTTAATTGGGCTTCCCTGATAGCTCAGTTGGTAAAGAATCCGTCTGCAGTGCAAGAGAACCCATTTTGATACCTGGGTAGGGAAGATCCCCTGGAGAAGGGATACTCTTACCCACTCCAGCAGAGAAGGCAATGGCACCCCACTCCAGTACTCTTGCCTGGAAAATCCCATGGACAGAGGAGCCTGGTAGGCTACAATCCTTGGGGACGCAAAGAGTTGGACATGACTGAGCAACTTCACTTCGCTCACTTCACACTTTATCTCTGGAGAAGGAAATGGCAACCCACTCCAGTATTTTTGCCTGGAGAATTCCATGAACAAAGGAGCCTGGCAGGCCATGATCCATGGGGGTCTCAGAGAGTTGGACACAACTAACGTGACTGAGCACCCAGTCCAGTATTATCGGGCTTCCCTTGTGGCTCAGCTGGTAAAGAATTCGCCTGCAATGCAGGAGACCTGGGTCAATCCTTGGGTTGGGAAGATCCCCTGGAGAAGAGAAAGGCTACCCACCCCAGCATTCTGGCCTTGAGAATTCCATGGACAGTCCATGGGGTTGCAAAGAGTTGGACATGACTGAGCAACTTTCACTTTCACTTTTCAAGGACATAGGTAGGAAAAACTTAAAAGAAAAATATATCTATAATAACAGTTATAATATTAGAGAACCAGTATTAATATCTTAAGTTAACAATAATAGCTCAAGAAGTTAAAAAAATCAATCATCACTCCATAACGTAAAATGAGAACAACTCAAAAAAACTCTACAGGTGCAAGTAGCCATTTTCCCTGAGCCTTAATAAAAGAATGTCATCAGAAATAAGAACACATTTGCTGTTACAATAACCTTCATCAAGAAATGTCAGTTTGGTGTTCTGCCACTTAAACCAAATAAAACAAAAATGTAACAATTATTCTCTTTACTGCTACTGGATAAGTTATGAACCAAAGAAATTAACAAAGAGAAATTAAAAGAAAAAAAAGAAAGCAACAATGTAAGTCTTGCTTACCTGTTGCCTTACAAAAGTGGGTAATGTAATAAAGGTCCTTCTAGTTAAAGTTATGGTTTTTCCAGTAGTCATGTATGGATGTGAGAGTTGGACTATAAAGAAAACTGAGCGCTGAAGAATTGATGTTTTTGAACTGTGGTGTTGGAGAAGATTCTTGAGAGTCCCTTGGACTCCAAGGATATCCAACCAGTCCATCCTAAAGGAAATCAGTCCTGAATATTCATTGGAAGGGACTGATGCTGAAGCTGAAACTCCAATACCTTGGCAACCTCATGCGAAGAACTGACTCATTGGAAAAGACCTTGATGCTGGGAAACTTTGAAGGTGGGAGAAAAGGGGGATGGACAGAGGATGAGGTGGTTGGATGGTTATCACTGACTCAGTGGACATGAGTTTGAGTAAACTCCTTGAGTTGGTGATGGACAGGGAGGCCTGGTATGCTGCAGTCCATGGGGTTGCAGAGTCAGACATGACTGAGTGACTGAACTGACTGACTGAATGTAATAATGTCAGTTAAGGAAGTGTTCTTTATTCTCACTCATGACTCCCACCCATAAAATGATTAGACTTTTCCTTAATGCTGCCTTTCCAATGATTACTTGAAGTCATCGATATGCCATGGCAGCTGCTATCAGTCTTTAGTTTAAATTCTGCCTGCCATGTCTCATCCCAGAAAGAAAGAATGTAAAACAAAACAAAAGACAAGGTCCTTTCATCCTTCAACTATTGCAACATAATCAGGTTCCTGGAAACAGAGGGATTTTCCTTCTCTTTCATATTTCCTCATTTTCCTCTTTCCAACTCAAAAGCCACATTTGTCTTTTTCAATTGATCCCTTCAGGAAGGGGTAAGGTATTCTATCTTTCACAACTTTCTTGACTGTTAATGCTCAAAGTTCAGCCAAAAGAAAATCAAGCAAAAAACTGCTTTCTATAATTCACTGAGGTAAATATAATATTCTAGGACCTAAGACAGATTGATGGCAGGTCTTATATTGATGAGGATGTTTAAGAGGTTGAAACCTAAGAAAAACATAGTTTAATTCTTTGCAATTATAAAGCATACAATCAAGGTGAACAGATTTGTTCAACATGAAGTGGAATTTTTTTTAAAAAGCTTAAGATAATTACTTTGATGCAACAAAAGAGGAATTACAGTAGCCCTATTCTACAAAGCTAAAGAGCCTCTTGATGAAAGTGAAAGTGGAGAGTGAAAAAGTTGGCTTAAAATTCAACATTTGGAAAACTATGATCATGGCATCTGGTCCCAACACTTCATGGCAAATAGATGGGGAAACAATGGAAACAGTGACAGACTTTATTTTGGGGGGCTCCAAAGTCACTGAATATGGTGACTGCAGCCATGAAATTAAAAGATGTTTACTCCCTGGAAGAAAAGTTATGACCAGCCTAGACAGCATATTAAAAAGCAGAGACATTACTTTGCCAACAAAGGTCCATCTAATGAAAGCTATGGTTTTTCCAGTAGTCATGTATGGATGTGAGAGTTGGACTATAAAGAAAGCTGAGCACTGAAGAATTGATGCTTTTGAAGTGTGGTGTTGGAGAAAACTCTTGAGAGTCCCTTGAACAGCAAGGAAATACAATCACTCCATCCTAAAGGAGATCAGTCCTGAGTATTCATTTGATGGACTGATGTTGAACCTGAAACTTTAATACTTTGGCCATCTGATGCAAGGAGCTGACTCATTTGAAAAAACTCTGATTCTGGGAAAGACTGAAGGTGGTAGAAGAAGGAGATGACAGAGGATGAGATAGTTGGATGACATTACTGACTCAATGGATATGAGTTTGAGTAGGCTTCAGGAGTTGGTGATGGACAGGGAAGCCTGGCATGCTGCAGTCCATGGGGTCACAAAGACATGACTGAGCAACTGAACTGAACTGAACTGACTCTACAAACCAGGGCTTCCCTGGTGGCTCAGCAGTAAAGAATTCACCTGTTGTGCAAGTGACATGGGTTCAATCTCAGGGTCAGGAGTATCTCCTGGAGAAGGAAATGACAACCGATGCCAGTATTCTTGCCAGGAAAATTCCATGGACAGAGGAGCCCGGCAGGCTACAGTCCATGGGGTCACGAAAGAGTCAGACAGGACTTAGTAACTAAACAACAACAACAACATTCTAAAAAGCATATAGAGTGCCAATTACTTGTCCTTTACTGGTTCTAGATGTTGGAAGCATAAACATTCTCTATTTTTTAAAAATTGCTTCTCACTCTTGGAAAAATTATTACCTCAGAGAAGACATACACAAATGGATAATTTTATTCAACTTGATAAATGCTATGATAGAACATATGCAAGGTGTTATGGATATAATGAGGTGGGCGTGGGGTCAGGAAAGACTTATCCAGCAAGTCATGCATGAGCTGAGTCTTGAAGAATGAGAAGGGATTAACCAGCAGGAAAAGGAATGAAGGATGAGAAAAGTATTTCCATGCAGAAATGTCATGAGCAAAAGCAGAGAGGCGTGAAAGAGTTCGATGTGAACAGCCGAGAACTACAAACAGTTTGCTGTTGCTGGAGCATAAAATGTGAAGAGAAAAGAAGTCCTGAGCAGTACGTAGAAATGGTTTGGATTGTATCTTCCAGTATGAGATAATTAAAGGGTTTTAAGAAAAGGAGTAACATGAAGTTTTGCTTTTTGCCAAGGTCTCCTGGGGAATCATATACAGAAAAGATACTGAGTATGATTGATCAGACAATTATTATTAACTCCTCCTTCATTCCCCTTAATAGGATTATATACTCAGACCTTTTTCTGTGTGAATTGCAGTGCCTCCTACTGGAGTCCATAGGGTAATTTTTCCGACCCATTGATATGGGCTTGGGTTTGACCAATGGATCATTGCCAGGAATTACAGTGTTTCAATTTCCATCTGAGACTATGAAGTTTTGCAAGTTTTCTCTAGCACTTTTTAGATTTTCTCCTCTGTTTTGAGAACAAGCGCCAGTCAGCCATTCTTCCTTAAATCTGAGTTCCAGATTTCTGAACTCAGCTTTGGAACTGATCCAAAGCCTGAAAGCAACCCAAGCCTTGCTGAACTGCAGCAGACCTACAGATTAGTAAGCATGAAATACATATCTGTTACTCAAATCACTGAGATTTAGAGGTCATTTGTCATGCAACATTATTTTAACAAGTAAAATCAGATTAATGAATGCAGAAAAAACACAGGACGATCAATCAAGAGGTGGAGGCTACAGCTTAGGAAAAAGACAAGCAAGGCTAGAACTTAGCACTAATAGTAGAGATGAGGAGAAAGAGGAGAGAGGCAAAGACAATAAGTATATTAGGTTAGGAGACTAGGCTTGATGATTGACTGATAAGGCAGCAATGAGAAAAAGTCAAAGATGGCTCTCAAATTTCTGAAATGGATAGTTAGACAAATGATAGAGATGTAATTTTTAAAGAAGCTAATGGAATAGTGGGTCCTCTACACTGTGGGGTTGGTCAAGGACTCTTTTAGAAAGTGTCTGGACTGAAGTCTAATGGATAAGAATGAGTTGCTTAAGGGAGATGCAGTGTTCTCTCACAGAAAGGAAGAGTGATGACAAAAAGTCCTCAAGGCAGAACAGAGCTTAGTTTTTATTTCTGAGGTTCATTCTTAAAAAGGAAGTGTTAAGGAAGTGGTGGAAAACACATGTGTGACTGTGGAAGTCTTTAATTTGTGATATCCATAAGATATTGAGGGGGAGATATCCATCTAAAAATACCTGAAGATAGGCATTGGTAGGCAAGAGATTAAAAACCTTGACTTATCATACTGTAGGTGGAGATTTTGAACATAAGAGTGACTGAGATTGTCCAGGATAATTTAAACAGTGAAAAGACTTGGCCTAAAATAAACTTTAAGGGTCAGAAATATTTTTAGTATTTTTAGTGGGAAGCACATCCAAAAGAGAGACGGGGTAGAAAATCTAAGGATTAAGAAAGGGCAAGCCAACAGAAGTCAAGTGTAGTTATCAGTTTTTGTTGCTGATATTATTTTCCTGTACAACAATAGCAAAATCTTAAAACAGAATTTATTTTTATGCTGATGAGTCTTCAGGTTGACTGTGCCTCAGTTCATTGAGGCAATGCAAGCTCTAGGCTGGACCCCAGACTTCTTGCTGGTTAATCCAAGTGTCTTAATTCTGGGGCCCAGGATGAAGTTTCAGCAGCTGCCTCTACAATACTTTCTAACAGCAGAGGACTCAAGGAAGTGATAGAAATATTTGTTTCCTCTTAAGATCTTGACTTAGAAATGGCACATTCTCACTCCACTGATATTCCATTAGTGAAAGCAAATTGATCCAGCCCAGTGTCAATGGATGGGAAGTATATTTTGCCCATTCTAGAAGGAGGTTCTGCAAAGTCACATGATATAAATATATGTTTCCAATTCAAGGGAGGAAGGAATAATTAGGAGTAATGATCTAATCTACCACATCAAGGAGATAGACAGTTTTAAGAAGGAGCAAGAGATCAACAGGGGCAGTTGTTTTACAAAGATGTTTGATAACATAAAAAGTAAACAGACTCCAATACACTGATCTGAAAGGATCATTGATGACAATGCTCATGGGAGCACATTTTCAAGATGGTAAGGACAGAAGCTAAGGAATAAGGATCAGAATCAGAAACTGAGAGAATTGAATGAAATTACTCTCTTAAGACTAGATATCAAAAGAAGAGAAAGCAAAATTAAATGATTAGTTTAGTGGCATGAATGTATACTTGTTTTTTAGAATGTGAGAAATGGGAACATACATTTGCATCACCATTATCATTAGTAACCTTTATTGGAGGCTTACTATGTGGCATACACAGTTTTAAGTGCTTTATACATATTGTTTTATTTACTCTTAAAATGAACCAGTGGAAATATTAACATATCATTTTATAGATGTAGCAAATGAGACACAAAGATTAAATGTCTTGTTTAAGATAGGAAGTTAGTAAATGGTGATCAAGCCTTGCTATGCAGCATGCTCACGGTCTAGCAGCCTTGGCATTGTTTGAAAGTTTATGAAAAATTCAGAATTCAGGCCTTTGGAAACCTATTGAAGCAAAATATGTGTTGCACTAAGATACCTTGTTAATTTTCACTCACTAAAATTTAAGAAACACTCCCTAAGAGAATATTTTTTGCTTTTTTACCTAAAATCTATTGCTCTAATTTATAACAGCAACTGGTTTTTCTAGGAACTTCAGACTTGTGTTTAATTATTTCCTCTTCTTCAAAACAATGCACTAAAATACATTTAAGAACTCATTAAGTAGACCTGAATTATTCAAAGATCCCACTTTTGTGAATTCACTTATTCCTTAAAATTTACTTGTAAAGTCCAAATAATTTCTTTCTTCTTGCTCATGGTCATTCATGAACATGCACAGAGTTGCAAAAAATTTAAATCATTGACACACATTCCTAGCTAAAGTCTTGCTAAGCAATGCTCCGCCTTCTTCTTTCAGTCTTCTTAAAGAAGTGTCATTTTCCCTGTATACTCAGTGCCATGTTTTTAACATTTTGTGATTTTTGTTAGTAGTAATCTGATGTTTAAGATGGCATCCAAGTGTAATACTGAAGTGTTGCCTGGTGTCCCCAAGTGGAAGATAGTTGTAATTTGCCTTTTCAGAGAACATACATGTGCTAGATAGACTTTATTCAGGCATGGGCTATAGGGCTCTTGGCCATGAGTTCAGTGTTAATGAGTCAAAAATATACTATATCCAGAAAAAGGAGGAGAAAATTTGTCTCTGTGTGTAAGGCAAATTTGCTCCAGAAAAGTGAGGGTAATGTGTATTGACAAACTTGCCATCCCAAAATGACTTTTTGGCATGCAGATTAATTTGAACCAAAACAATCAAGACCCCCAAAACTCAGGGAAACACTTTGACCTTCTCCCCAAATTCTAAAAGAGCTGAGATAGAGAACCTGTTACTGGGAGAGAGCTATCACCAGAAACATCTGGGCTAGGCAATGGCAGAGCCTAAAGATCAGAGTCCCTCTTCTGTCTCATTGTCTCTGCATGACCCAGAAAACATTTGTTTATAAAACATATGCTTCTCCATCTTCACGTGAATTGCCTTGCTTATTGAAATGGCAGGCAACGTTTTTTGTTCTCAACACCCTCTCTTAATCATAAATTTGACCAAAGTTTGAGTGGCATTTCATAACTATCTGTCCCACTCTACTAAGAATTCTCATTTCTAGGTTAGATGAGGATTTCGTTGACAGGCCACTCAATGTGCAGTTTCTTGGATCAGGCTCTGTTTATAACCTGAAATTCTCTGAATCATCTGTCTTACTAGTATAAAACAATCAGGAAATGTTTTCACTTGTTACCTCTTCCTATATCTAAAGTTGTATTACTAGGATTATTTTATAGACAATTATCTATATATATATTTGATCAATTGCCTCAAGATGCTTAGCTATAATTAATTTTGTCAGAGGCCTGGTTATACATTGGGTAATACAAGAGACAAAAATCTTATAAAAATAGACAGGTTATAAGTAACATAGCTAGTAACATTAATAAGGCTGTAGTAGAGAGAGACATAAGACATACACACTTTGAAAACAACAAAGAAAGAAGAAATTAAAATAATGATAAGCATAACTAGTTTTAATCTGACCACAATAAGACATCAAGTCAAAAGGAGCCAGCTGGAGAGGTCAAATTCTGGAGGGATCAAGTAGAGAGAAAGAAGCAAACTGTTTTATTTTCATTTACAAAGTTATACTTTATCAAATTGTTATAGGTCATAGCAAAAGAGGAAAGTTTTACTGGAAGAAAATTAAAATCTAGTAATATTTCAGAAAAAATGTTTAAAACTATGTCATATTTATCAATTCATCCAAGTAATTAATTCCTGTTGATCTGGATGAAATGATCAATTTTTCCATTAGAGTTTTATAATTTATTACCCCTTTCAGTGGTATGACCTAAAATTCATCAGAAACATATATTTTCAAAAAGTTTTTTTATGAATCTTCTTCAGAATAAAATAATGACTGTCTGTAAATGACAAAAGATTTAAAATGATGTAAGCTGTCTCTTATACACATCTGATTAAGAAAGGGCAAAGTAATTGACAAGAAACTTGGTTATTTCTACAACATACATTTTTAAGATAGTAACTAGAATTGTGACTAATAACATTCTACCAGGACATACTGGATTTTTAGGAATTTCATGTAAATTTTGGAATATCTGTGTTAATAACTTTTATCCATACAATAGAACCCAAGAAGGTTCTACCACCATTTGTTTGACAATACTTATTATATAATCTAACACACCAAATAAAATTAATTAGTTTAATACCACTCTGTGGGATGTTTCAGGGGCTGCTTAAAGCATTCCAAAGTTAGCTAGAGGTCAAAAGTACTTTATTTAAAATTTGACTTGGGGACATTTATCAAAGATATAAAAAAAGATTTAAAAACTTTATAACTTGGTCAAATAGGATCACAGGCCATGTGAAACAATGCTTATTCATTTAACCTACAAAAAGTTGCAACATATTACAGAGGTAAAGAAATTTTAAAAAGAGGAAAAGAAATTTTACAATCTGTTATTAAAAGCAGTTCGCTACTCTAAGAAAATTTTATTTTCTTATCACAGGAGAGAAAACCAAATTCTAGTTTTATGACAGCTTCCTTTTAATATTAAATTTTCTATACTCAATTAAATTTTATTTTAATCTTAGCAGGTCTTGATTATATATAAAACTCTTTTCTCAGGGTTCTTTTTTCACAAATCTTCTACAGCTTTTTTTTTTACTTTTAGATTTTATCCCATTATTATTTTCTTTCTTTCTCTCTCAAGGACAAAATCACTTTCTTTATCCCTAACAAATTGCATTTCCATTCTTTATGCTCTTTTATTTCAAACTGGAAACACACATCCTAATGCCTTGTACACAGATATGTTGCAGTAAGCTTTAATTGCACGTACTTCAATTTTAACCCTTAAAAACCTTTATCTCTAGTGCAAATTCAAGAAGCAAGTAATTTTGAACTGTGTGTCACACAAACATTTTCTGATTGGCAAACTATGAACATATTTCATAGCTTCTAGAATCACACATTTTCTCATAGCATATTCCATAATTTAACTTAATTTAGCAAAGTTCTAAACTTTCAAGCTACAAAGCAGTCTGGAAAATCCATTTTAGATAGATATACGCAAAACACAATTATTCCCAAAGAATTCACCTGAAAACTCTTATTTCATAAACTCTATTTTATAACTTATGAAAATATCATGGAAGCTAGTTTTTCTTGCTGACAAGCTCTGCAACAGAAATAACATGAACTTACTGACTTCCAGTGAACTAAGAACATGGCATCCAGTCCCATCACTTTGAGGCAAATAGAAGGGGGGAAAGTGGCAGCTGTAGCAGATTTTATTTTCGTGGGCTCTAAGATCACTGTGACAGTGACTGCAGGCATGAAATTAAAAGATACTTGCTCCTTCCTCCTTGGAAGGGAAGCTATGACAAACCTAGACAACATATTGAAAAGCAGAGACATTACTTTGCTGACAAAGGTCCATATAGTAAAAACTGGTTTTTCCAGTATCATGTACAGATATGAGAGTTGGACCAAAGAAAAGGCCGAACACTGAAGAATTGATGCTTTTGAATTGTGGTGCTGGAGAAGATGCTTGAGAGTCAGTCCTCTGGACCACAAGAAGATCAAACCAGTCAATCCTAAAGAAAGCAACCCTGAATATTCATTGGAAGGACTAGTGCTGAAACTGAAGCTCCAATACTTTGGCCACCTGATTTGAAGAGTCTACTCATTGGAAAGGACCCTGTTGCTGGGAAAGATTGAAAGCAGAAGAGGAAGAGGGTGGCAGAGGATGAGAAGGTTAGATAGCATCACCGACTCAATGGACATGAATTTGAGCAAACTCTGGAAGATAGTGAAGGACAGGGAAGCCTGGCGAGTTGCAGTCCTTTGGGTTACAAATAGTCCGACTCAACTAAGCAGCTGAACAGCAACTGACTTTCAGTGAACTTAGGCACAATAAAAGTACCGTATTCAATACTGATGACTTCAAAGACAAGTCTGAAACAATTAAACCAACAAGCCTAATGTAACTTTAATATGAAATATTCATTTAAGAGTGAATATCTCCCGGCACTTATTTTCAAGTCAATTAGAGCTTTCATAAATTTAATTTTGAAAATATTAATCAAAAAAAGACATGTTATATGTATAATGTATACATAGACATAAAAACAAACATAACTAGAGATCTTACGGCTTCATTTCAAAACTTAATCATGAATCAAGTATTACACTATAAGTTTATTAGCTCATAAATAACAGAATAGTAATATTTATTTGCTCAGATGCCTAAAGCATTTTATTATTTATAGAAAAGACTTTTAAGATTTGTATTCATCCTTGATAAATTCTTAAGGAGGCTAAATTAGCTTCTGGGTGAGGGAGCCTTTCCAGCAGTTTGAGTTTCAAAAAACCTCTCCCCATAATTCAGCAACTAAGCACACACACACATGTACACACACACACACACTTTCCCTACACTTTTATTTTTTTTTGGTTTCAGTTTCTACTTGATTGAGCTAATTAGGCTCAGACTCAAGTCATTGTGGGCTGCATTTATATTTCTGATTTGTAGAAATTTGCAAGAAAAAGATTGTCACATTTATTTCTTCAAAGAATTAGTCTGCTGACTAAATTATATTAAAACATTGCTTTCATCAAATAGGCCCAAGTTTTTACTTTATATTGAGTGGGCTCAGGAAAGCCTATTCTTCATATGTTTAATTAGTATTGCCTGAGGGGCAGATTTATATGCCCTATCTTAAAACGCCAGGAAGGGGAAACATTCCCCAGTGAGATATAATATCTATCCCACAATAAAATTGGACAAATCTGACCACCTTATATAAACCCCATTTAAATATGTCAATTTTGATAAACTTTCATCTCAGTTCTACAAATTCTGATACTTTTAACTTTAGTCTTAGTTAGGATGCCATCAACAAGTTTAGGTCTTACAAGGAGTCCAAAAACTTTCCTTTCTATCCGCCAGCCATTGTATCTATTTTTCATAAAGACTATGGTATCCCAGTGACAAATAGAGCCCAGGGACTCAGACCTTTTAAACTTGATTAATTGACTTAACTATTGCCCCAAGCAATTATTTGATCAAGTATCTCAGTGTAATTTTCTTCTAATCTTTTACATAAATATATGTAAATATATATTTATATATATAAATATATACATTTATATAATGTATATACATAAATAAAAATTATACATTTATATACACATATATTTTATATATAAAATTTATAAAATGTATAAAATTCACGCGTTTCATATGTAAATATCTGTGTGTGCTGCTGCTGCTGCTAAGTCACTTCAGTCGTGTCCGACTCTGTGTGATCCCATAAACCACAGCCCACCAGGCTCCC
>SJYC01017488.1:0-21122 GCA_006408675.1 Madoqua kirkii | reverse complement strand
GGAGGCCTGGAGTGCTGCGATTCATGGGGTCGCAAAGAGTCTGACACAATTGAGCGACTGAAATGAACTGAACTGATATATATATATATATACTGAAATAAATAGGATAGATGTGTCATGGGGCACTTTAAGTTGGGGATCAAGAGAGGGTCTCTTTGGCCCATCTGATCTTAGATATCTTGTGTCAAAATCTTTGTTTTAATCCATTAATATTCATTTTATTTTCCCCGTTTGTTAATAACTATCTAAGCTTTTTATCCTTTTGTCATGAGTCCCTTTAAAATGTCCACCTTCTTGGGAAGAAGTCTCTGGACTTTCCCTCAGCTTCATCTTATTTCCCTGTTAATTATTCTAATATTTCATTAGCATCTGTGAGACTCACTAAGGAAAGCTGAGACCACAAATAAGCATTTGGAAACTCTGTGTTTGTTTTTACATAAGGGAGTTCTTAGGTTAGACATTATATATTTTTTATCCACCCTTTAACTTTTTTCTAATATAGGTACCAGTAAGATAATAATAATATGTCACTCAGTCACATCAAGCTATCTTAACCTATGTTGCATCTGTCTGTCCAATGAAGGACTTTTCTTTCTTAGACTATTTTTAGGAGATCAAACATATAATGAGAGAACTCTAAAATTTCACAAATTTAGAAGTTTCTCCAGTTTAAAGAATACATCACCATTGCTGAGTGGTAGTTTCATAGAGACCCAAAATGACAGGATGCAACAGGTCTCCACAAGAGTACAAAGAACGTAGCCTTCAAAAGATTTAGAAAATGTACTCCTAAAAATAGTCTAAGAAAGGAAAGTCCTTCATTGGACAGACAGATGCAACAAAGGTTAAGATGACAAAAGATTCTTGTGGACTGAGACCCCTTATAAAAAATTCTCTGGGAGTTGGCATGATCAGAAAAAGACTACTTAGAATTTTAGGCTATTTAACTGGCTGTCAAATGCACACCGTGTATGTACCTTCCTGATGGCACAGACCAAGCTTTCAAAACACTGGGAAAAAGCCATTAATAAGTTCAGGTAGAATATTCACTTTCAAAGACAAAGGGAGAGAAATTCCAGATGCCTTTAGAAGGGCATTTGTTCCTTTAAAGTCAGACTTCTGTACAAATGTTTTATCAGACTGGCTTTTTTAGCTGCACATGCAAAAAAATAATTTTGGAATGTCAAAAGAATCCCAGTTGGGCCATTTTTACAGAAAAATTTCCTTTAATTCCCAAATAAGTGAGTTCAGTTCAGTTCAGTTGCTCAGTAATGTCCAACTCCTTGTGAACTGCAGCACGCCAGGCCTCCCTGCGCATCACCAACTCCCTGAGTCCACCCAAAACTATGTCCATCGAGTTGGTGATGCCATCCAACCATCTCATCCTCTGTCATCCCCTTTTCCTCCTTCCCTCAATCTTTCCCAGCATCAGTGTTTTTTCAGATGAGTCAGCTCTCCGCATCAGGTGGCCAAAGTATTGGAGTTTCAGCTTCAACAGCAGTCCTTCCAATGAACACCCAGGCAGGACCAATCTCCTTTAGGATGAACTGGTTGGATCTCTTTGCTGTCCAAGGGACTCTCAAGAGTCTTCTCCAACATCACACTTCAAAAGCATCAATTCTTCGGTGCTCAGCTTCCTTTATAGTCCCACTCTCCATCCATACATGACTACTGGAAAACCATAGCCTTGTCTAGACGGACCTTTGTTGGCAAAGTAATGTCTCTGCTTTTTAATATTCTGTCTAGGTTGGTCATAACTTTCCTTCCAAGGAGTAAGTGTCTTAATTTCATGGCTGCAGTCACCATCTGCAGTGATTTTGGAGCCCCCCAAAATAAAGTCAGCCACTGTTTCCACTCTTGCCTCGTCTATTTGCCATGAGGTGATGGGACCATATGCCATGATCTTAGTTTTCTGAATGTTGAGCTTTAAACCAACATTTTCACTCTCCTCTTTCACTTTCATCAAGAGGCTCTTTAGTTCTTCACTTCCTGCCATAAGGGTGGTATCATCTGTGTATCTGAGGTTATTGATACTTCTCTAGGCAAAATAAGTGAGTACTTATAAATATAAATTCTCTACCTACATAATAAAATCTTCCCATTGTCTTTTAACTGAGGACAACCCAGACACCTCTTTTTGAAACTAAGTTCAAGAAAAAATGGACTTGTTAAACTCCAGCAAGGAGTTTAACATACCAAACCAAACTTAGACCATCCACCAATAATAGGAGATTGAAGGCCCAGGAGAAACTTATCTAAATTCAACTGGACTTTCCTAGAAGGCAAGTGGGCACAAGGGGCCTCTGCTGGTATGAAGGCTCTAAAATTTCACAGAGTTCAGGCAAAGGAGAGAAGTCTGTTCTGGTTCCCTTTTGTTGATCATCAAAACTGTTGACTGAGGAAAATGCAGACTTAAAAGTTGCAAGTTATGTTTTATTCAGAGGCTTTATTGAGGACTGCAGGCTGGGAGACCACTCTCAGATAACTCTGAGCAACTGTTCCAAAGAAGTAAGAAAGGAGTTAGAATATATAGATGTTTTTGCTGGGGGAAAAAAAAGTCAAACATCAAAAGATTATTGCTCATCACAAAAAATAGACACCTCAAGGTAATGATTTTAGTACTTTTCTATGTATGGGAAGACGCAAGAGTCTGGGCTCATGGAAATTATTCCTTAGATATATAGACGGCACAGTGGTAACGAATCCACCTGCCAATTCAGGAGGTACAAGAAACACAGGTTCAATCCCTGGATCGGGAAGATCCCCTGGAGAAGGAAATGGAAACCCACTCTAGTATACTTGCCTGAAGAACCCCATGGACAGAGGATTCTGGTGATCTACTGTCCATGAGGTCACAAAGAGTTGCACACGACTGAAACGCTTGAGCACATGCACGCATGCATCTTAATCAGCGATGGTAGGTATCCTTTTTTCTTTTTTTTCTCCACACTGAATTCTCCTAAGTGGCTGATGGCTCAGGGTGGACAAGATTTTCTATTTACTGGGATGGCAGGCAACAATTTGTGTGTGTGTGTGTGTGTGCACAATTAACAAAATATAAGGATTGAATTAGACTTTGGCTTGTGAAAACAGCAGCAATGCAGCAAGATCAAGTAGAATACAAAATGGGCTGCAGGCTCAGCCATCCACCTCGCAATAGCTGAGAGAAGCAGCATGGAACACCAGCATGACTCCGTGAACAGTAAGCGCTACCTTTGCCGTGTGGTTTGAGACAAGTTGCTCTTAATAGAAAATAGCGTGGTAAACTCACCAAGTAGTATTGATTTAGTGATGCCTATTAACGTTGTTCTGTTTGTTGGTCATATTCCTGCACTTCCAATTACTCCCTAAGTACTGCAAAAGCAACTCTGTTGGAAAGCGCCATAAGAATACAACATTGCCTTCAATTGGTTTTAATATGTAAACGTGCCACGATTTAAATATTTTGTCTGCACAGATACTTTTTTCTCTTTATTACAAATAAATTAGCTCACAAAATTATCTGAACAGTAACGCACAAATAAGTGAGCATTACTGTTTGCTGGTTGAAGAGATAAGCAGTTAAACATCTAGAGGTGAAGTGGAAGACAATTAACATCCCAGCCCACTCAATTATCATACAATGCCCACTTCTCGGGGAATTAGAGCTATTACAATCTGCTACTATGAATAAATGAGTATTTTAGCTCTCAGAGGGTAATGCAATAGTCTTGAAAATAATCTTTTTTATGAGATTGTGGCTTTATCAGTTATAGTTTAGAGTCAGGATAAACACTGATTCTGTATCGCGTTATAATGACTGCTGGAGGGTGCTTGCGTTTGGGTTTTCAAAGTTATTAATTTTGCAATTCTGTTCTTCTTGTCTAATAGTCTTTGTGAAATCAGTCTTGGCAAAGAGACTCCAGCTCACTTTTAATACTATCTTCCTTAGTGACTTTTAGCACCAAAAAATGAAGTTGTAGAAAAGGAACTATTATGTAAAGGACTTGTGATACAATTTTTTCAATGTAAATGGATGCCGGGGACAGTGTGATCTCTCTGGCTGGAAACACTCTAAAACACTGTGTGCTGAAAACACTCAAGAACAGCTTAGGCAGAGCTTCAAAGTAAAAGTAAAACAAAAGAGAACACTGTCTGCGTATGTGTGTTCTCTGCTCATGCTATGTAGAGAAGCGTTTTGTTTGTTTGCAGTGGTTAACGAAAATCTTTTTCCTGGGACATTTTGACCTAGTTCTTTGAATCTTTAACAACTGAGTTGCTGATACCCTCTGCAGCTGCCAGAGTTCAGAGTTTGTTTTCCCTTTCATTTGACCAGCAGACAAAAGCAAAGCTAAAGACATGATAGCTTTAGAGAAGACTAACTACATCAGAAAGCCTTAGAGGGCCCCCAGTAGTGGACCATATGTGAAATCAAGTGGGCCAGCCATTGCATCAGCTGTGAACATATTGTACCAACTGGGAATGAAAATAAAACACTCAACTACCAACTGTTATAATCTGTAAATAGTCAAACTAATTCCTGTGGGCTCCAAAAATACATGCAAGGATACTCATCAGGACCCCATTGTCCTGTTCACAGGTAAAGTGGCTTATTTGTTTGTCAGAAAACAAGTAGAGCTAGAAAGATTGAATACAAAAAGAAAATTCCATGTGGTTTATAAAACTCCAGGGATTTAGGAAACTGTATCCAAAGATCACAAAGTGAGGATAATGAAAGGGTTGTGAATTTTGATGCAACTTTTCGACACACAAATATCCCAAGCCTAAAATTCCCTACAGTCAAAAGCTGGCAATGAACCCTAGAAAATGTATAGATAAAGCTCTGGAGAATTTAGTTTGCATCTGGTAAGTGCTCACCTACCTTCTAGTTCCCTCCCATTTAATAACATATGTTAGGAACAGATGGAGAGAGTATTCCTGGGTGGACTCGATTCTCTCCAGTATTAGTAGAAATGAAAAACTAGTCTCTGAATATTGAGAGGCAGAAATAAATAAAGCCTCAAGAAAAAATTAGATGATATATATATATGAATCTATAGCATCATTTTAACACATTTATTTAATCTCAAAGCTTGTGCTTCATCCAACAAGATACAGGAAGAATAATCAAGTGTTTGAAAAGCACACATGCAGATATTTATTTTTACTTAAAGCAAACAGTCTATATTTAGATCAATTAACACGCATATGTGTTAGTTTAGCTCTAGTTATATTAATATTTAATTTTTAATGACGAAGTTTCTTAGGAAGCAAGAAAAATATTTTGTATGAGTTAGAGTTCAATGAGAATGACTTATTTTGAGCTCTGAGCACAAAATGGAGATTTAGCTCTGCTGTATGACCTTGATCAAATCCCTAAATGGCTAAAGTCTCATTATCCTCTCTGTAAATAAAGATGATAACATGCACTCTGCATCAGAGTTCTGGTGGGAAAGATACTGGATGCCATTTAAACTGCAAAGCACAGTCCAACACGCATTTATTATGCCTGGCAGCACCCTGGCAATAGAGACATAGCATTCTTCCTCAAGGACTTCTCAGACTAGTGGAAGAAATGATGCATAATTTCATCAATGCAACACCCTGCGGTAAATTACAGTATATACTCATTTGTAAGTGAAGGAGTATACTATAAGATGGTCTTCCCAGGTGGTGCAGTGGTAAAGAATTCTTCCTGGAATGCAGAAGATGCAGGCTCAATCCCTGGGTTAAGAAGATCTCCTGGAGAAGGAAATGGCAACCCACTCCGGTGGGCTTGCCTGGAGAATTCCATGAATAGAGGAGCCTGATGGGGTCACAGTCCATGGGGTCACAAAGAGTCAGACATGATTTAGAGACTGAGCATGGACAGATGAATACTATGAGATATACTCATAATGTCACATGGGAGCAGAGCAAAGTGATGGGAGTAGCAAAGGAAATCTTGGGGAGAGTGACATCTGATTTGGATAGTAAAGAAACTGTAAAGCATTAAGCATATAATGGTTATGCCCCATAAAGCATATGTCCCACTAAAATAGATTTTGTGAGTGCTGAGGAAACACAATATACAAATAGATACTAATAATACTATAAATCTAAAGCATTACTGTAAATAATAAACATATAAATTTGTTTATAGTATAAATTACAATAATGTTAATGGAATATATATTTCAGTTAAGATGCAGATTGTCAGAATGAATGAAAATATAAAACCTAACTAAATAATGTCGAAAGGAAATGTACTTAGAATATAAAGACACAGATAGTTGAAAAGAAAAAGGTCAGAAAAAGATATGCCATGCAAATAGTAACCCTAAAATAACTGAAATGGCTATATAAATATCAGAAGAAATAAGACTTAAAAATGAAGAATAGTATATGTTGGAGAGGAAAATTTTTTCTCTACTCTCCTAAATTATCTGACTGGCCTAAGAATTACATGGACATGAAACAGATTAACAAGGGAAAGATCTTGTTAAAGATCAAAAATTTAATTTTTTATATACTAGAAACCATGAAAATGATGCTCAGAGAAGGACCCAAAGAAGGGAACTTTTGTATCTTTTTATATAAAAGACAACAAATTTGTGAGAAGTTGAAAGGGCAAAGGGACTTGAGATTAGGTGCTTAATTAGTAAACAATTTAAGGAAACTTTGACCTTGGATAGTAAACTAGTAAAGAAGTAACAAGGTTTGTTTAAAGGAGATCAGCCCTGGGTGTTCTTTGGAAGGAATGATGCTAAAGCTGAAACTCCAGTACTTTGGCCACCTCATGCGAAGAGTTGACTCATTGGAAAAGACTGAGGCTGGCAGGGATTGGGGGCAGGAGAAGAAGGGGATGACGAGGATGAGATGGCTGGCTGGCATCATCGACTCGATGGACATAAGTTTGAGTGAACTCTGGGAGTTGGTGATGGACAGGGAAGCCTGGCATGCAGCAATTCATGAGGTCACAAAAAGTTGGACATGACTGAGCGACTGAACTGAAGCCATGAAGCCTGTCTCCGGTAATGATTCCTCTCAATAGTCTCATGGTGCAGTGAGGGTGCTCTTCACGCAAGAGATTTATTCCCGCATTCAGGGAGATAAAGGAGGGTCAAGGTGTCCTTGGATTGGCTGCTATTCAAGTGACTTTGATTCAAATAATCAATACACCATTGAGGCATATTTTAGGATAGCCTGCTCTGGGCCCCAACACAGACGTAATGATTACTTCAAAATGATAAAGTATGAATTTATTGAGAGGATGTACAATCATAAATCAAAATAAATGAGTCAAAAATTGACAGCTTTAAAGGGAAAAGTAGAAAATGCCAATATAATTGAAGATTTTAACATTTTCTCTTGGCAATTAATTGTACAACTAAACAAAAATTTAATAAAGCCATAAATGATCTGAAAAATACTTATCTACCACCCTGACTTATTTGATATTTATATAACACTGTAGCCTATAACTGGAAAATGCAGATAATTTTCAATTACATATGATGTGTGTATACTCATGTAATATTGATCATGGTGCCTTATGGCAAAAAATAGATGAGATGTGTATAAGAGACAGGTGCTCACCTACCTTCTAGTTCCCTCCCATTTAATAACATATGTTAGGAACAGATGGAGAGAGTATTCCTGGGTGGACTCGATTCTCTCCAGTATTAGTAGAAATGAAAAACTAGTCTCTGAATATTGAGAGGCAGAAATAAAAAAAGCCATAAATGATCTGAAAAATACTTATCTACCACCCTGACTTATTTGATATTTATATAACACTGTAGCCTATAACTGGAAAATGCAGATAATTTTCAATTACATATGATGTGTGTATACTCATGTAATATTGATCATGGTGCCTTATGGCAAAAAATAGATGTTTTAGATAAACTTCATTTGGATATGAGTTATAGTGTTGTCAGCATGATTCAATGTTAATTAACCAGCAATATTTATTAAATAAAATATCTTTTAACAGAAACATAAAAATAGAGTTTATTGATTAGCAGGTGAAAATGTGACCAGAGGCTTGCAGGAATCTAGTACTTTATTTCTTCTAGGAGCAATGGCTCAGTATTCACTAATTTAGTGTTTGGAGTGACTTTATAGAGCACAATGACCACTTGTAACAAGAACTGACTATATATGAAATAATTAGAAGCACATGAAAGTGTGTTCAATAGCATTTTTCATCAGGGAAAAACAAATAAAGCTATAATGAAAAAATTACTGTAGACCAAATCAAAACAAAAATGGAAAAGCCTGACGTAAGAAATAATGTGATAGAGTGGACAACAAAAATAAGGTGGCAGAGGTAACTAGAATTCATACATTTTAGTGGTAATATAAAATGATACAATTAAGAAAATTGTATTATCTCACACATACACACACAAAAAGCTCTGATAAGCTGTTACAAAACTCAACATACCTCTACAATAACTCAGAAATTTCACTTCTAGGTAGTCAAGAGATACAAAACTTCATGTAGCAGCTATATTCATAGTGGGCAGAACTTAAAATAAGACAGTTGTTTATAAACTGAATAGATAAATTGATAATAGATAATTGATAATTGATAATAGATAATTATAGAATGGAATAATACTTAACAATTTGTAAGAAAAAAAATTACTGTTCACACAACTTATAGCATGAGTCTCATAAATATGGCAAGTGAAAGAAAACTTACACAAAAAATTAAAAATTCATTATTTCATTTACATGAATTTTTAAAACAAGTAAAGGTAACCTATGTTTAGTCGCTCAGTGGTGTCCATCTCTTTGAGATCTCTTGGACCGTAGCCCACCAGGCTCCTCTATCCATGGAATTCTCCAAGCATGCATACTGGAGCAGGTTGCCATCCCCTCCTTTAGGGTAACTTTCTGACCTAGGTCAAATCTGTGTCTCCATGTCTCCTGCGTTGCAGGTGGATTCTTCCTGCAAGCCCGAAGCCTGAAGTAACCTATGGTAGGAAAAAATCAGAAATGCTTCAGGGTGCAGGGGCTAGGGTTGAGTGTGCAGATTTGCAGCTGACATTAGAAAACTTTTGGGGCTTGTCAATATATTCTTTGGAGTGATTTGGCTTTCACAAATGTATACGTTTTGTCAAAACAGTGACTTTATGCTATATGAAATACACTATTTGTTATTTCATTTTATATAAATTTTACACCAGAAGAAAAAACTGAAAATGTTGAAATTAATCACATGCACACTGAAGTATTTTGGAGGACCTGTACTGATGCCTGAAAGTTACTGTGAAATATGTCAAAAAATAAAGTGGGTTTATAGACACATGGACTATTACATGAATAAATATGTAACAAGCAAACAAAATAAATGTTAATGATAGAATCTAGGTGAAGAATACCACATTTAATTCTTTTACATTTTCTGTGTGCTTAAAATTTTTCATAATAAAATCCCCAAAATAAGAAGAATAACTTAAAACATGCCAAAATTCATGTCTACAAATAAATATTTATCTTTGAAATAAGGACCCTGAGAATCTATGCATTACTCCGATTTTATGTCATGTGCTAAATTCAGTAAATGAATAATTTGCTCGTGACTCGGCTTTTAGTTTTGCCTTCAGGAAACAATTTATAAACCAGAGAGGAAAGTCAGCATTCTTATCTTTTAGTCACACCTAATATTCTAGTGAAAGTCACTCAGTCATTTCCTACTCTTTGGGACCCCATAGACTATACAGTATATGGAATTCTCTAGACCAGAATACTGGAGTGATTAGCTATTCCCTTCTCCAGGGGCTCTTCCCAATTCAGGGATTGAACTCAGGTCTCCTGCATTGCAGGCAGATTCTTTACCAGCTGAGCCATCAGGGAAGCCCAAGTATGCTAATTCCATCTTATTACTGAAAAAAGGGATTCTACTTTTTCTAAACACTTCACTATAGTTAAATTCTGAGTTTTACAAAAGTAAATCCAGTAAAAAAAGATTTTACAAAATCTTTTCCAAAAGATAAAATTGTACTGTCACTAAGAATTTTTAGAAACCCTTAAGTTTTTAAGGCAGTCTCCAAAGAAAGTTCCCCAAATGTTCTGAACAACACAGCAACATTCAAATGCCTGTGTAAACCCACAGTATAATTCTTTAAAAAGTATGATCCCAATTCCCTCCTTTCTTCTTCACTCCTTCTCCTATTTTATCTCTCTGCCTTTACTGAATAATATTTGAGCATTAGTTTAGGTGCCAATGAGAATATTTTGGTACTATTCCAGACATTGAAGAACTCAGGTGAGTAGAAGAATCAAGCTTTTGAAAAGATAAATTAAAATTAAAATTCAATACAGAGGGGATAAAACATTATATTTGCACATGTAATTTCTAATATTTATTAAATATCTATCACAACATTCATATCTAGTAAATACATCTCAATCTCTCACCTGCAATATCTATGTGGTTTTTTTCATATTTTCTCCAATGTATTCATAATTTCTCAAGTATTTTATCTACTAGCCACTATTTTGTGAAGAGTTAAGACTCGATTTAACATGCCCCTCATTCTTCTCTTCCTTCTGACCACTTCTTACATCTTCCCCATAATTGTCATTGCAATTACTCCATTCTCAGATAATTTTTTAAATTCTCTCTCCTTTAAATTTCATATTTACTTTACAATTTTAAATAACTATTTTCTTCATCATGTGACTTACAATTTCCTTTACAAACATACCAGTTAATACCCATAGAGATTATACAAAACAGCCACAACAAAAATAAACATCTATCCATGCACTGGAAAATTTTTGAAAATATTCTGTTAAACAATGAATGTGTTACCAAGAAGAGATTTAGAAGAGAAATTTTAAAAGCAGACAAAGTTTGGAGAAAACTGGTGACAGCTAGAACTCTACCAATGGCAGGACACCATGACACAAAGAAGGATATCTGAGGCTATTGTTGCTCAGCTGCTAAATCACCTCCCACTCTTCGTGACCCCCATGGACTGCAGCACATCAGGCTTCCCTGTCCTTCACTGTCTCAGAGTTTGCTCAGATTCATTTCCACTGAGTCAGTGATGCTCTCTAATGCTCTCATCTTCTGGCAACCCTCTTCTCCTTTTGCCTTCAATCTTTCCCAGCATCAGAGTCTTTTCCAAAGTATCAGCTCTTCACATGAGCTGACCAAGCTATTGGAGCTTGAGTTTCAGCATCAGTCCTTCCAATGAATATTCAGGGTTGACTTCCTTTAGTATTGACTGGTTTGATCTCCTTGCAGTCCAAGGGACTCTCAGTCTTCTCCAGCACCACAATTCAAAAGCATAAATTCTTTGGTGATCAGCCTTCTTTAAGGTCCAACTCTCACATATGTACATGACTACTGGAAAACCATAATTTTGACTGTATAGACTTTCGTCAGCAAAGTGATGTCTGTTTTTAATATGTTGTCTGGATTTGTCATAGTTTTTCCTCCAAGGAGCAAGCATCTTTTAATTTCATGGCTGCATTCACTGTCTGTAGTGATTTTGGAGCCCAAGAAAATAAAATCTGTCACTGCTTCCACTTTTCCCCATTCTATTTGCTCTAAAGCGATGGGACTAGATGCCATGACCTTAGTTTTTTGAATGCTGAGTTTTAAGCCAGCTATTTCACTCTCCTTTCACCCTTATCAAGAGACTCTTTAGTTGCTCTTCACTTTCTGCAATTAAAGTTGTCTCATGGATATCTGAGGTTGTTGATATTTCTTCTGGCAATCTTGATTCCAGCTTGTGATTCATCCAGCCCAGCATTTCTCATGATCTACTCCGCATATAAGTTAAATAAACAGAGGACAATATAATGACTTGTATTCCTTTCCCTTTTTAGCCAGTCTTTCTATATCCAGTTTTAACTGTTGTTTCTTGACCAGTATACAGGATTCTTAGGAGACAGGTAAGGTGGTCTGGTATTCAGTTTTTTGTGATTCACAGAGTCAAGGGTTTTAGTGTAGTCAATGAAGCAGAAGTTTTTCTGGAATTCCTTTGCTTTCTATAAGATCCAAGAAATGTTGGCAACTTGATCTCTGATTCCTCTGCCTTTTCTAAACCCAGCTTGTACAGCTGGAAGTTTTCAGTTCACATTCTGCTGAAGCCCAGCTTGAGAGATTTTGAGAATAACCTTGCTAGCATGAGAAATGAGTGCAATTGTTCAATATTTTGGACATTCTTTGGTATTGTCCTTCTTTGGGATTGGAATGAAATCTGACCTTTTCCAATCCTGGTGCCACTGCTGAGTTTTCCAAATTTGCTAACATGTTGTATTCAGCACTTTAACAGCATCATCTTTTAGGATTTTAAGAAGCTCAGCTGGGATTTCATCACTCCACTAGGTTTGCTTGTAGTTTTGCTTCCTAAGGCCTGCTTGATTTCACATTCCAGGATGTCTGCCTCTAGGTCAGTGATCACATAATAGTGGTTATCCGGATCCTTCAGATTTTTTCGTATAGTCCTTCTGTGGAGCAGAGGTTAAAGTGTCTGCCTGCAATGCAGGAGACCTGGGTTCTATCCCTGGGTCGGGAAGATCCCCTGGAGAAGGAAATGGCAACCCACTCCAGTATTCTTGCCTGAAGAATCCCATGGATGGAGGAGCTTGGTGGGCTACAGTCCACGGGTCGCAAAGAGTCGGACACGACTGAGCAACTTCACTTTCACTTTCTGTGTATTCTTAACACCCCTTCTTAGTGTCTTCTGCTTCTGTTCACTCCTTACCCTTTCTCTCCTTTATCATGTCAATCTTTTTGTGTAATACTTCTCTATTATGTCCAATTTTCTTGAAGAGATTTCTAGTCTTTGCCTTTCTATTGTTTTCCTATTTCTTTGCATTGAAGTTGAGGTGTTTCCTTTTTGTATAGACATCTGACTATGTAAAAAAAAATTAAAAATGGAAGCAAATATATCTAAATATTAACAATGGTTACTTCTGAGGTAAAGTTATAGGTTACCCTTATTTTTTCTTTAGGTTGTTTTGTATTTTTCAAGTCTCAAAAGATGAAACAACAAAAAGGAAGAAATACAAGTAGGAAGTGAGACAGGAAAAGAGGAAGGAGGGAAAGAAGGCAAAAGGGAAAGGAAGAAGAAAGGAAAGAAGGAGAGGGGATAGTAGGAGAAAAGAAAGATCTAAGTGTTTTAATTGACACAGTGAAGATGAAGATGGAGTGAAGGAATTATTAAACAGGTAGCTTCAATAGAATTCAGTAACCGTTTGTACAGAAGTGCAAAGAGAGAAATTTTTAGTGAGACTATTGGTCCATTCGTTTTTGCCATGATTTTAGCCCCTCAGGAAGACAGAAAAAGTGGCCATTTATGAAGAAGATAAGAGAACAGACAAGTTAGTCATTCTGAGTTTGATGTACCTGTGCAATGACCAGGTGGAGCCTTCCACAATTGGAACTAATGTGGAACTAATGCTCTAACATTAGTGCAGTAACACTGATGCTGCAAATGTGAGAATTATCAGACGTAGCTGCAACTCTAACTCTAAAATCTAACGAGGTTTTCTAGGAAGGCTGTTCAGAGAAATGACTCCTGGTATCCTGATTTTGGGCTTCTCTGGTGGCTCAGTTGGTAAAGAATCTGCCTGCAATAGAAGAGACCAGGATTTGATCTCTGGGTCATGAAGATCCCCTGAAGAAGGAAATGGCAACCACCTCCAGTATTCTTGCTGGGAAATCCATGGACAGAGAAAGCTTGTGGGGCTACACTCCATGGGGTGACAAGAGGTGGACACACTAAACATGCAGCTACCTATTATTAGCTTCTGACTTCAGGCATAAAGGACCTATTTTTGCCTCAGTTGTCTTATCTATAAATGATAAAACAATGGTGCCTAATATGCATCTCTTGAGATTTAGTGAGTTAATACATGCAGATCACTTAGAACTTTTCCCTTCATATAGATATGATCTCTGGTGGCCTCCACCTGCAGTGGCTTGGAGCAGGGCTTGGCTTCCCAGCCAGAGACGAGGCCTGTCCCAGCAGCGGAAGCACCAGATCCTAGCCACCAGACCACTGGCTGGTGAACAAAGGCCCTGACCACTTAGCTTTGCAGAAAAGAATTTCCACAAAGACAGAAAGTAGAGAAGCAAGCAAAGTATTTATTAAGAGGAAAAAGAGTACAGTAATGTGGATAGACACACAGGCAGACTCAGAGGGACAGCCTCTGAGATGTGCCCTCCTATGGTTTAAAATCACTTATATGGGGCATTTCTGCCAGTTTTCCTTTGGCCAATCATTTGTATTGGTTGGTTCACAGTCCATATTTCGTATATTTCAGGTATATACATATTTTTGGTATATTTCCATGTTGCACAGGCATCTCTTAGCCAAGATGAATTCTACCGAAGAGGCATATGGGTAGAGCATCGTTTGGCATTCCTCCCCCATTGAAATTCCTCCCCCTTTGAAATCCAAGGAGCTGTTCTGCACGTATATGGCCAGGGAGGTCTCCTGGATTCAGGAATGAGAAATATGCAGTCTGGGCAGGGCCCAGCCTCCCCCCTTAATTTTCCTGCTATTCTGGGCTTGGAGTTTCAGTCCACAGGGAATGAATCTCCAATTTATTTACCCTGGAGGGGGGTCCATCTACCTCCTGTCTCAGAAGCACTTAATGAATGTTAAGTGTTATGACTAAATTCTGTTTAACCTGAAGCAGACCATTTACTTTCTCCCATGAGATAACTCATACACAATTCAAGAGTAGTTAAGAGGCTGATAAATCTCCAGGAGCCTACCCATGGAACCAAGTTAAATGTTCTTAATGTAGAGGAAGGAGAAAACAAGGCCAAGAATGGAACCAATGGAATCCCATAGAAACCACAAATCACTGAATAGGTAGAAAAATGAAGATTGTGCTCTTGGACAATGATTGCCTTTGGTTTTATCCATATCCCTCTATAGAGTTTATCTTTGCCTAAACATGTCAGCTTGTTGCAGAAACCAGTTCTCGAGAAACCAAGCACCATGCTCGGAGAGGTGGAGAACTCAGGTTTATTACTCCAGCGGGCCCAGAGGTATTAACCCTCCAAACTCTGAGCCCGTAACAAAGGGGTTACAGAGCTTTTATACATGGATAGACATGATTAAGCAGGTTTGCAGTTTTCAGGTGCTAGTGTTAGACCCGGAGAAGGCCTAATCACCGGAACCGTCTTCCCACAGATCACCAAGACTCGGAATTCGATGCAAACAGCAAGAGGATTTTATTGAACCGGCGCGCTGGGGTTCAAACTCCCTGGGAGGAGTGAACCCCGAACACTGGTTGAGAAGAATTTTTATACAGAAAAATCACAAGCAGGCGGGAATAGGGTTAGGACAATGTGATTGGGGGCCATAAGCAGGTACAGGTGGGGTGAGGACGTTTGATTGGTGGGCAAGGCTTGACCTTTGCAGGGATAGGTCTGCAAGTTATCAGGCTGAAACGGCTGGCTGACCACCCTAAGGCGGTTGGTCAGAACAGCCACCCGGAAAAGTTTTAACAGAAAATACGTCACCTGGGGGTCCCTTGCCAGGAAACTAGGCTATAAGTCATCAGTTAAAGTTTAATAGAAAAATACCACCATAATTATAGAGGGGCTGCTTCAGGGATCAGGAGGCTATGAGTCACCAAAAAGAAAAGAGGGATATTTTCCATGAGGTATGACCTGCCCCTGGGGTTTTAGAACAAAGGAGGCCTAGAGAAAACCTAAAGTTTTAACCTAATTTCTTCACTAGGGTGACTGCAAAGAGCAGGATAAGAGAGAGTGAGATAAGCTCCAGTTTCTGGTATTTTGAGTCCCCACTTTCTGAGACCTAGACTTTGCAAGGAACTAGTTGAGTTACAGAGACAGAAGGAGAAGGAAGTAAAATTTTAACCTTTCCTCCTATTCCCCCCTCTTGATGCTTCTATCCCTCATTGTAGAAAGCATCATCTCATGTTTTGTTAGGACATTCAGAGCTCTGCATCATTTCGGTTCAGTTTAGTTCAGTCATTCAGTTGTGTCCAACTTTTTGCAGCCCCATGGATTGCAGCACGTCAGACCTCCCTATCCGTCACCAACTCCCGGCGCCTACTCAAACTCATGTCTATTGAGTGGGTGATGTCATCCAACCAGCTCATCCTCTGTCATCCCCTTCTCCTCCCACCTTCAGTCTTTCCCAGCATCAGGGTCTTTTCAAATGAGTCATTTCTTCGCATCAGGTGGCCAAAGTGTTGGAGTTTCAGCTTCAGCTTTGGTCCCTCCAATGAATATTCAACTGATTTCCTTTACGATGAACTGGTTGGATCTCCTTGCAGTCCAAGGGACTCTCAAGAGTCTTCTCCAACACCACAGTTCAAAAGCATCAGTTCTTCAGAGCTCCGCTTTCTTTATAATCCAACTCGCACATCCATAAATAACTACTGCAAAAGCCATAGCTTTCACTAGATGGATCTTTGTTGGCAAAGTAATGTCTCTGCTTTTTAATATGCTGTCTAGGTTGGTCATAACTTTTCTTCCAAGGAGCAAACATCTTTTAATTTCATGGCTGCAGTCAACATCTGCAGTGATTTTGGAACCCAAAGAAACAAAATCTGGCACTGTTTCGATTGTTTCCCCATCTATTTTCCATGAAGTGGTGGGACCAGATGCCATAATCTTAGTTTTCTGAATGTTGAGCTTTAAGCCAACTTTTTCACTTTCATCAAGAGACTCTCTTTAGTTCTTCTTCACTTTCTTCTGTAATGATGGTGTCATCTGCATATCTGTGGTTATTGATATTTCTCCTGGAAATATTGATTCCAGCTTGTGCTTCATCCAGCCCAGCATTTCTCATTATGTACCCTGCACATAAGTTAAATAAGTAGGGTGACAATATACAGCCTTGATGTATTCCTTTCCCAATTTGGAACCAGTCTGTTGTTCCATGTTCAGTTCTAACTGTTGCTTCCTGACCTGCATACAGATTTCTCAAGAGGCAGGTCAGATGATATGGTATTCCCTTCTCTTTCAGAATTTTCCACAGTTTGTTGTGATCCACAGAGTCAAAGGCTTTGGCACAGTCAATAAAGCAGAAATAGATGTTTTTCAGGAACTCTCTTGCTTTTTTGATGATCCAGTGGATATTGGCAACTTATCTCTGATTCCTCTGTCTTTTCTAAATCCATCTAGAAGTTCATGGTTCATGTACTGTTGAAGCCTGGCTTGGAGAATTTTGAGCATTACTTTACTAGCATGTGAGATGAGTGTAATTGTGTGGTAGTTTAAGCATTCTTTGGCATTGCCTTTCTTTGGGATTGGAATGAAAACTGACCTTTTCAAGTCCTGTGGCTACTGCTGAGTTTTCCAAAATTGCTGGCATATTGAGTGCAGCACTTTCATAGCATCATCTTTTAGGATTTGAAATAACTCAGCTGGAATTCCATCACCTCTAAAAGCTTTGTTCATAGTGATGCTTCTGAAGGCCCAGTTGACCTCGCATTCCAGGATGTGAGACTCTAGGTGAGTGATCACACCATCGTGATTATCTGGGTCATGAAGATTTATTTTTTATAGTGTTTCTGTGTACTCTTGCCACCTCTTCTTAATCTCTTCTGCTTCTGTTAGGTCAATGCCATTTCTATCTTCTATTGTGCACATCTTTGCATGAAATATTTCCTTGATATCGTCAATTTTCTTGAAGAAGTTTCTAGTCTTTCCCATTCTATTGTTTTCCTCTATTTCTTTGCACTGATCACTGAAGAAGGCTTTCTTATCTCTCCTTGATCTTCTCTGGAACTCTACATTCAAATGGGTATATCTTTCCTTTCTTCTTTTGCTTTTGGCTTCTCTTCTTTTCATAGCTATTTGTAAGGCCTCCTCAGGCAACTATTTTCCCTTTTTGCATTTCATTTTCTTAGGGAATTATCTCGATCCCTGCCTCCAGTACAATGCCATGAACCTCTGTCCATAGTTCTTCAGTCACTCTATCAGATCTAATCCCTTGAATCTATTACTCACTTCCATTGTATAATTGTAAGGGATTTGATATAGGTCATACCTGAATGGTCTAGTGGTTTTCCCTATTTTCATCAATTTAAGTCTGAATTTGGCAATAAGGAGTTCATGATCTGAGCCACAGTCAGCTCCCAGTCTTGTTTTTAGCGACTGTTTAGAGCCTCTCTATCTTTGGCTGCAAAGAATATAACCCATCTGATTTTGCTATTGACCATCTAGTGATGTCCATGTGTAGAGACTTCTTTTGTGTTGTTTGAAGAGCGTGTTTGCTTAGACCAGTGCAGTCTCTTGACAAAACTCTGTTAGCCTTTGACCTGCTTCATTCTATACTCCAGCACCAAATTTGCCTGTTACTCCTGGTATTACTTGACTTCCTACATTTGCATTCCAGTCCTCTATAATGAAAAGAATATCTTTTATTGGGTGTTAGTTCTAAAAGGTCTTGTATGTCTTCATAGAACTGTTCGACTTCAGCTTCTTCAGTATTACTGGCCTGAGACTTGGATTACTTGATATTGAGTGGTTTGTTTTGGAAATGAACAGAGATCATTCTGTCGTTTTTGAGATTGCATCCAAGTACTGCATTTCAGACTCTTTTGTTGACTAAGAGGGCTACTCCATTTCTTCTAAGGGATTCTTGCCCACAGTGGTAGATATAATGGTCATCTGAGTTAAATTCACCCATTCCAGTCCATTTGAGTTCATTGATTCCTAGAATGTCGATGTTCACTCTTGCCATCTCCTGTTTAACCACTTCCAATTTGCCCTAATTCATGGGCCTAATATTGCATATTCCTATGCAATATTACTCTTTACAGCATCAGACTTTACTTCCATCACCAGTTACATCCACATCTGGGTATTGTTTTTGCTTTGGCTCCATCCCTTCATTCTTTCTGGAGTTATTTCTCCACTGATCTCCAGTAGCATATTGGGCACCTATCAACCTGGGGAGTTCATCTTTCAGCATCCTATCTTTTTGACTTTTCATACTGTTCTTAGGATTTTCAAATAAGAATACTGAAATGGTTTGTGATTTCCTTTTCCAGTGGACCACGTTTTGTCCCCATCATTTAGGGTGCTATATTGAGCTATTACCATTTGCAACTTTATGGATTCAATCCGAGAGGTTATGAACTTGATAACTGCATTGAGAATACAAGGGCAAAATAAAAGCGCCACAAAGAACATGACGAGAGGAACAGTTAAAAGGGAGAAGCCACGATGCCCAGCTCCAGATATTGTCCTAGTTACCCTAGGAATTTGCTAGTTCCTCTCTCCTTTTTATGATTCATTCCCTTAGCTGTTGGGCCACGGCTCTGACTATTCCTGATTGATTTGCATAAAAGCAACTTTCTTCATTTAAGAAGAGGCAAAGTCCTCCCTTTGCAGCTCTCGGTAGGTCTAGCCCTCTCCTATTCTGTAAAATCACCTCAGCCAGGCAGTCTAGTTGGTCTTGTAAGGCCACTAAAGAATTGGCAACTTTCTCAATGTCATCTGTGAAGTCTTTGGATAGTATATGGTAAAAAGTGATTGATGAAGCAGTTCCTCCTATTCCGTATCAATTCCAGCCATGACTCCTAGACCAACTAGTAGGAGCATAAATTGCACGACTCTTTTTGACTGTGTATGTCCTGCCAGAGGTACAGTGAGAGTCTGGTTGTTAGGGACAATATTCATCTGGGGAGTGAGGAGAGCTAAGTTACAGATACCCATCCAACTGACCGGTAGACATAAGTAAGCATCTGTTCCCCAAACAAAGAAAAGGCCTTGATGGGGGGGGGCACTATATTGTGCTTGTGGGAGGATAAGTGGCCCACTCACCTTTTAAAGTTTGATTAAATTGCCTATAGGTTCAGTTCCTCCATCATTTGTAAAGCATTCTGGAGCTTTGACTCAACTGCCCTTAAGACTGACCCTTGTAAAGGTGGGTCTATAGGAGCTCCCGTGGCTGTTGCATTATTCAATGGCACTGATGTAGCTAAGTACCATGGAGCCCCTAAGGATAAGCAAAACCAGCAATTCCTGGCCAGTTGGGAGTTGGTGTCATTAAGAAGGTGATGAGTTGTGTTGAGAACCTGGTACAGACGAGAGTCTAAGAAGGAGTTAGCTCTGTAACCTGGGCCATGCTGCCAACAGGTAGAGCCTGATTTTTAAGGGCAAAGTTGGTCCATAATTTTGTCTGCATTATTGTCCTTTTCTAGTAGGTTTCTCCATTTACTTGACAGACAGACACCTGTTCTGGGTTATAACATCTGCATAGCATTTAAACAGATGTACAGGGGCATGATGGCAATGCCATGGTGTCAGGATACCACCCGGGCTTTGGAGGGGCAGTGGGAGGCATGACAAGAAAACATATTTGGCACCCAGGCCCCTGGATATGCACCTCATGGTCATGAAGGCAGTAGGTGGTCAGCCTGTAGGATTGGCTATCTATACATTGTTCTAGCTGATGGTAAAGTAAGCGATTTTCTAAGGGTTGACTGTAATGTTGACAGGTGCATGATGGATAAGGAATGGCACCACCTGTTAGAGCAAGGGACACCAAAAAGCTGCAGAGCAGCCTGCACATAACAGATAACTGAACACTAGCAAAATGTTTTCTCCCCATCTTTGTGTTGTCACGGTTATAGCAACTGAGCCTATTGTGAAAGGGGGTCAGTTATACCGTGAAGCAATTTAGTTAATAGGGAGAATTGATCATAAGAGACACCTAATAAGAATGAGGCTTCCCACTACAGTGAGATAACAGACAGCTAACCTCAGCTTCTGACCCAACTCCCAGTCCTGGGTTGTGACTGAAGCTAGTCCTGTAGCAAAGAGCACAGTAATAATACCAATCAGGGATAGAGTTCAGGGTTGACAGTGAAAATCCATTGATATTTTGATAGCCGGATCCTCAAGCTTCCACTGTGCATTGCCCAGCCAGCTGCCGGAGTGTGGCTGGAGCAAGATTGAAAAATACCCAGGCTTCTGCCATGCATGGACTAGTCAGCTTCCAGAATGACTAGAGCAAGGCTCAGCATCTTTCGTGGATGAGGGCCACTATTTTTGGAATCAGAACTTGAGGAGGCTTTTGGGGTCCCAAACTCTTTTCCAGGTATCCTCATTATAGGAAACCACTGCCTTCTTGACTCTGGCATGGTGGATCCAAGAGATGATGCCTATAACTTTAACAGCAATAGGG
>SJYC01017487.1:0-21326 GCA_006408675.1 Madoqua kirkii | reverse complement strand
TTTGCTTTGGCTCCATCCCTTCATTCTTTCTGGAGTTATTTCTCCACTGATCTCCAGTAGCATATTGGGCACCTATCAACCTGGGGAGTTCATCTTTCAGCATCCTATCTTTTTGACTTTTCATACTGTTCTTAGGATTTTCAAATAAGAATACTGAAATGGTTTGTGATTTCCTTTTCCAGTGGACCACGTTTTGTCCCCATCATTTAGGGTGCTATATTGAGCTATTACCATTTGCAACTTTATGGATTCAATCCGAGAGGTTATGAACTTGATAACTGCATTGAGAATACAAGGGCAAAATAAAAGCGCCACAAAGAACATGACGAGAGGAACAGTTAAAAGGGAGAAGCCACGATGCCCAGCTCCAGATATTGTCCTAGTTACCCTAGGAATTTGCTAGTTCCTCTCTCCTTTTTATGATTCATTCCCTTAGCTGTTGGGCCACGGCTCTGACTATTCCTGATTGATTTGCATAAAAGCAACTTTCTTCATTTAAGAAGAGGCAAAGTCCTCCCTTTGCAGCTCTCGGTAGGTCTAGCCCTCTCCTATTCTGTAAAATCACCTCAGCCAGGCAGTCTAGTTGGTCTTGTAAGGCCACTAAAGAATTGGCAACTTTCTCAATGTCATCTGTGAAGTCTTTGGATAGTATATGGTAAAAAGTGATTGATGAAGCAGTTCCTCCTATTCCGTATCAATTCCAGCCATGACTCCTAGACCAACTAGTAGGAGCATAAACCGCACGACTCTTTTTGACTGTGTATGTCCTGCCAGAGGTACAGTGAGAGTCTGGTTGTTAGGGACAATATTCATCTGGGGAGTGAGGAGAGCTAAGTTACAGATACCCATCCAACTGACCGGTAGACATAAGTAAGCATCTGTTCCCCAAACAAAGAAAAGGCCTTGATGGGGGGGGGCACTATATTGTGCTTGTGGGAGGATAAGTGGCCCACTCACCTTTTAAAGTTTGATTAAATTGCCTATAGGTTCAGTTCCTCCATCATTTGTAAAGCATTCTGGAGCTTTGACTCAACTGCCCTTAAGACTGACCCTTGTAAAGGTGGTCTATAGGAGCTCCCGTGGCTGTTGCATTATTCAATGGCACTGATGTAGCTAAGTACCATGGAGCCCCTAAGGATAAGCAAAACCAGCAATTCCTGGCCAGTTGGGAGTTGGTGTCATTAAGAAGGTGATGAGTTGTGTTGAGAACCTGGTACAGACGAGAGTCTAAGAAGGAGTTAGCTCTGTAACCTGGGCCATGCTGCCAACAGGTAGAGCCTGATTTTTAAGGGCAAAGTTGGTCCATAATTTTGTCTGCATTATTGTCCTTTTCTAGTAGGTTTCTCCATTTACTTGACAGACAGACACCTGTTCTGGGTTATAACATCTGCATAGCATTTAAACAGATGTACAGGGGCATGATGGCAATGCCATGGTGTCAGGATACCACCCGGGCTTTGGAGGGGCAGTGGGAGGCATGACAAGAAAACATATTTGGCACCCAGGCCCCTGGATATGCACCTCATGGTCATGAAGGCAGTAGGTGGTCAGCCTGTAGGATTGGCTATCTATACATTGTTCTAGCTGATGGTAAAGTAAGCGATTTTCTAAGGGTTGACTGTAATGTTGACAGGTGCATGATGGATAAGGAATGGCACCACCTGTTAGAGCAAGGGACACCAAAAAGCTGCAGAGCAGCCTGCACATAACAGATAACTGAACACTAGCAAAATGTTTTCTCCCCATCTTTGTGTTGTCACGGTTATAGCAACTGAGCCTATTGTGAAAGGGGGTCAGTTATACCGTGAAGCAATTTAGTTAATAGGGAGAATTGATCATAAGAGACACCTAATAAGAATGAGGCTTCCCACTACAGTGAGATAACAGACAGCTAACCTCAGCTTCTGACCCAACTCCCAGTCCTGGGTTGTGACTGAAGCTAGTCCTGTAGCAAAGAGCACAGTAATAATACCAATCAGGGATAGAGTTCAGGGTTGACAGTGAAAATCCATTGATATTTTGATAGCCGGATCCTCAAGCTTCCACTGTGCATTGCCCAGCCAGCTGCCGGAGTGTGGCTGGAGCAGATTGAAAAATACCCAGGCTTCTGCCATGCATGGACTAGTCAGCTTCCAGAATGACTAGAGCAAGGCTCAGCATCTTTCGTGGATGAGGGCCACTATTTTTGGAATCAGAACTTGAGGAGGCTTTTGGGGTCCCAAACTCTTTTCCAGGTATCCTCATTATAGGAAACCACTGCCTTCTTGACTCTGGCATGGTGGATCCAAGAGATGATGCCTATAACTTTAACAGCAATAGGGCTTGCCAGGACGACCATGTGAGGGCCTGTCCAAACTGGCTAAAGTGGTTCTTTTTTCTCATCTTTAACCCATACTTCATCTCTTGGCTGATAGAGATAAACCCAATAAGTCCAAAGGAATCGGTGTCCTTTCTACGGTTTCTCAGGAGATACATTGGAAGACTTTTCCCAGGGCCTGGAGGTGTCGGGACACCTAGTAGCTAGTTTGGTGGGGGGGTCCCCTTGAGTTTCCCTATCACTGGGGGCATTCTCCCATATAAGATCTCAAAGGGAGAATAGCCTTAGGGTCTCGGGGTGCATCAGGCTCAGAGTAAGACTGGGGGTAACATATTGACCCAAGATAACTGGGTCTTCTGGCAGAGTTTAGCTAATGTAGTCTTAAGGCCCCAGTTCATGTGTTCAACTTTTCCTGAGCTCTGTGGCTTGTAAGCAGTGTGAAGCTTGATCCAGTGTCCTGGATACAGTTTGGATTATCTCAGACACAAAAGCTGGCCCATTGTCAGACCCTATAGAGAGAGGCAGCCCAAATCTTGGGAGTATGTCTCTTAGTAGGGCCTTGGCCACTTTTGCGCTTGTTCCGTGTGTGGGGGGTAGGCTTCAGCCCATCCCGAGTAGGCGCAGACTACCACAAGTAAATACTTCTAGCCCTTATAGCTTGAGACTGTAGTCCCTATAGGGCTTGACTTCAATAAAGTCCATTACAAGGTCTTCAAAGAGCAGTGTTCCAGCTGTCTGCACTCCTGGGTTGGGTCTTGGTCCTTGGCTGGCATTGTTTTGCACACAAGTCACACATCTAGCCCTGATCTGGGCACACAGGGTTGAGAGCTTAGGAATGAGATAGTAGTGGCTGAGTAAATTCTCCAGACCAGTTTTTCCTAAATGAGTTGTCTCATGATGCTGTTTTACCAGCTGGATTGTTATATTGCTAAGGATAAAGAATCTTTGGTCTGGGAGCTTCCTCCAGCCCTCCTTTTCTTTTATTCCTTCCTCATTTAGAGCCCACTGATCTTCTTCCTTGGTGTATCTCAGGGACGGAGGCAATTCTGGTGCCAAGAGGACCTTAAAGACTGACTCAGGGCCTACTGTGGTGCTTGGTTGGGTGGCCACCTCCTTGACTCCCTGGTCAGCCAATCGATTTCCTTTGCTGATTGGATCAGTTCCTCACTGATGGCCTTTACAATGGATGACTGCCACTTGGGAAGCCTTTCAGACTGCTTGCAACAGCTGAAGGATTTCTTTTTTTTTTTTAAATCTCCCCCCACCCCACTGTCAATGGTCCCCTTTCTTTATAAATGGCTCCATGTACATGTAAAGTAGCAATGACATAATGAATCAGTACAGATGTTAAGTCATTCTCCTTTGGCATGCCTTAGGGCCTGGGCAGGTGCCCATAGCTCAGCCTGCTGTGCTGACCACCCTTGTGGCAAAGCCTCAGCCTTCACTATCTGATCAGTTGTTGCTATGGCAGAGCCTGCTTTGCACTGCCCATCTTGGATGAAACTGCTTTCATCAGTGAACAATTCCAGTTCTGGGTTCTATAGGGGAATGTCCATCAGGTCCAGCCTGCTCAAGCAAATTTCATCTATGACCTCCTTACAGTTATGATCGGGCATTTCTGCTTCTGTAGGTAAAAAGGTGGTGGGATTCAACGTCTGCATAGTCTCTAGTTGGATCCATGGGTTTTTGCAAAGCAGTCCTTGATAGTGAATCATCCTGGAGTTGGTCAGCCACTTATACTGTTCATCAGGGCAGTAACAGCATGGGGAATCTGTGCATTTATATTTCATCCTAGAGTAAGCTTATCTGCTTCTCTGATCAAAACCACAGTGGCTGCTAATGCTCGGAGGCATGGTGGCCATCCTGTTCCACTGGATCCAGTATGTAACTGGACATTCAGTTCAGATCAGTTGCTTTTTTGTGTGTGAGGACCCCCAGTGCAGTGTGATTTTTCTCATGTGCAAAGAGGTTAAAGTCTCATATCACATCTGGCAGCCCTAATGCTGGAGTGCTGGTCAAAAGTCTCTGTATCTCCTCAAAGGCCTTTTCCTATTCAGTTCCCCACTCTAGGGGGTCCTTATTAGACCCTGCTGTATCTTTAAACAAGACTTGGCCATTTCAGAGAAACCTGGTATCCAGTTCTGGCAACATCCAGCAGCCCTGAGGAACTCACGGACTTCTTTCTTGGTGTTCAGCAGAGGTATTGAACAGATGGCTTGCTTCCTCTCATTTCCAAGCACCTGATGCTCTTTTAAGTGGACAAACCACAGGTATTTGACTTCCTGTCTGCAGATCTGAGCCTTTTTCCATGGCATCTCTTGCCCTGTGTTGGAGAGTAGAGCCAACAGGGCTTTGGTGCCTCTCCAGCAGTCCCCTTGGGTGGGACTGGCTAGTAACAAACAGGTCATCCACTACTAGAGTAGGGTGAAGTTTACAGTCTCTCTGGAAAAGGCAGCAAGGTCTGCATCCAGGGCTTCACCAGACAGGGTAGGTGAGTTTTTGAAGCCTTGTGACAGTGGAGTCCAAATCAGCTATTTTTCCTGGTGTATGGGTCTTCCCATTCAAAGGTAAACAAGGGCTGGCTGGCTGGTGACTGCTGGAGGCAGAAGAATGTGTCCTTGAGATCAAGCCAAGTGAACCAACTTGCCTGAGCAGGTAAGAGACTCAGGACAGTGTGAAAATTGGGGACCACTGAATGGATGGTGATCACTGCACTGTTGATGGAGTGGAGGTCCTGGACAGGGCAGTCGTCATTCCCTCCAGACGTTTTGACTAGAGAGTGGAGTGTTCCAGAGAAACTGACATTCAGTTATGATCTCAGCATCTTGAAGGTGCTGGATGTGGCCCCAAATTCCAAGGCATGCCTCCCATGCATGGTACTAGATATTGTTTTTGTCCAACAGGAGTGGCTCCTGGCCTCAGGTCCACTACAAAGGGGGCATGGGTTTTGGCCAAACCTGGGAGCCCCTTCTGTGCCCAGACATCAGGGAATTCTTTTACTAGTCTGGGGGATTTATTTGTACCCTCCTTGAGGAATAGAGATGTCATTCATCTTCCCTGAGCACTGTCATGGCCATCATCAGAGCCAATTGGCTCCCCAGGGTGAGGCTCGCAGGCTTTCTGGGGACAAAGGTGATTTGTGCCCCCGCTTTGTCAGTAAGTCTCTACCTAGCAGGGGAATGGGGCATTGCAGTAAGTACAGAAATTCATGCATCACCAGACAGCCCCCTAGCTGACACAAACAGACCTTGCAAAATGAGCCGGCTTCCATGTCCCCTGTGGCCCCAACAATAGTTGCTGTTCGGCCTGTGAAGGGAGCCACAGGTGTGGTTACCATGGAGTGTTCAGCTCCAGCATCCACCATAAAAGGCATTGATTGGCCCTCTACTTTCATAGTGACAGTGGGCTCCCGCAGGCCCAGGATCAGGGAGCCCGGTCTTCTCTAGTCTGATTCTGTTCCAGCCAGGCCGGTAAGGTTTTGGACAGCCAGCTCAGGCTGGTATCTTTTTTTGTTGGGTTGACTGAACTTCTTTGACCCTTTAGATGTCCCTCTGCGATGGCCCACTCATTCCTCCAGTGTTCGGCCTCCTTTCAATGGGCGCACTGGTCCTAGCATAGTGATGGTCTCTTCTTGGTTTCCACTTTCCATGAGGCAGCTGCCTGTTTCACTGAATCTGAGCTCTTCAGTGCTGCTGCTAGCAGGGCTGCTTTTTAATCTGCTTCTCATTGGGCTTCGCAGTCTCAGTTCACAAAGACTTTATTTGCTACCTCCAGGAGCTGTGTGGTATTCATCCCAGGGAAGCCTTTCAGCTTTTGGAGTTTTCATTGGATGTCTACACAGGATTGAGCCACAAAGGCAGCATTAATCATCTGTTGATTCTTGGCTGTCTCCAGGTCAAACGGGATGTATGTCCAGAATGTTTCACACAGTTTTTCATAGAAATTGGTGAGGGTCTCATCTGTTTATTATTATTATTATTATAATTTTGGACATATTGGTGGGCTTTTTGGCTCCCACTCGAAGTCCATGGAGTGGGCATCATGGTAGAAACCCAGAATTTCTTGTCCTTCTCTGATATTGAAATCCCAGTTAGGTCCCATCTCTGGCATTGCTTCTCATGCCCATCCCTCTACATCTAAGACCTCTGCAGGGGCTTGTCTTCAGAGCCATATTTGGGTTTCTGTCGAGATGCATCATCTTTCCTCAACGGTAAAGAGAGACATAAGGAGCTGGCGACAGTCATCCCAGTCGTAGGCTGATGGGTGTAGGAAATGAACTCTGGGAGGTCAATCAGAGCCTGTGATTTATCAGAGTATGCTGGGTTATGGTGTTGCCATCCTTGTTCACTTGTTGAGGACCTTGAGTTTCTCACAGTGGCATCTAACGGGGCACAGCCAGCTGGTTAGATTTTTTTGGCCGAGCGGAGCTATTCTCTACTGGCTTGGGGCTGGAGTCTTACTTATGAGGTTGTGTGGGGGACATGAAGGGAGGTGGACCGTCTGGCAATGGATGTGGCACTGGCTCTGTCGGGGCTTGTGGAGTCAGGGGAACATATTTCAGGGGCAATAGAGGGTCTTCCACTGCATCTCCCTGGAATATAGGGTTTTTTCCCCTTCTTTCTTTTATCTGAGTGGTTGTGCCACAAATACTCTACTCTGGTCCTGTTTGTTCCCGCAAAATCTTGCCCATGGGGGCAGAGTCTGTGCTATTAGAAGCCGGAGTCTATGACTGGAAACTGATCTGGATGTCCTGAAGTCCAGTGTCTGTCTGGTGTACTGCTTGGACAGTGGGTGGCCTCTGGTGGCCATCCAAATTCAAACGATGACCAATCGAAGTCATGTAAATCATGAAGCTTCCTGGGGGTCATCTTGACTCCGAAGTCTCCTACAAAGCCCTTCTTAAAGTTCTTTATAATGCAATCGAAAGCTGTTGGCTTAGAGAAAATTTCCCCCATGTTGACAAATGTAATCTACTTGGTAGGATTTTGAGGAAAATCTAATCTCTTAGATGTCAGCTCATGGAGTCAGTCAACAGAAGAATAACTGGTAACCAATATTTTTCCCTCCCTGCGTATCCTGCCCTGAGTCAGTGGCACAAAGACAAAGAAGAGTGAGTGCCCCCTCAAAAGAGGAGATTTTCAGATGCCTGTTTGACCACATCCCTGGGGGAAACTTAGGTGCCTCCTAGCATTGGTGTATCAGTATAAACCCTTGATCTGAATCTGTCTCACAGGGAGGAACTGGGTCCCCCAGAGGCAGACACTACCTTGAGCTGTATGAGGTCACCATGGAACCGCAAGCTAGGGCCCACTTGGACTCTGTAGCCATGAAGGCCATGAAGCCACACAATCGAGCTTAAAGCACAAGCGAATCAGGCCACACACTCATTCACATTCATTTTTCTTTTGCTTGGTCACTCTCCCAAGAGAGATTTAAGACATCTCTTAGCATTGGCAGGTCGGTATAAACCCCCAACCAGGACCAACCTTGCAGGGAGGAATCCAGTTGGGATAGAATTTCCTGACTGCAGACCAGTTCGAGGCCTTACCCTATCCAGGGCCATTCCTGGTGAGTTGGTCTGTCCCTTTAATGAGTCGGGGCTCAGCTGTCCAGAGAGTGGGAACACTGGTCCGAAAGAGAACCCAGAATACTGTCAAATGGTGCGCCTCCTCGTTCGCCTTCGGGCTCCTCTGCTCCAACCTGGCCAAGCCACCAGTCTGGAGGCTCAAAGGGCTGGCATGTTTGGAATCTCGCTGGGGCTTCCAGAAATGTTGCAGGAATCAGTACTCGAGAAACCAAACAACACACTGGGAGAGCTGGAGAACTCTTGGTTTATTATTATATTATTCTTATACCAGCAGGCCCAGAGGAGTCAACACTCCAAGCTCTGAGCCCCGAACAAGGGGGTTACAGAGTTGTTATACATGGACAGGCATGATTAAGTGGCTTTGTGGGTTTGCAGGGCTAGGGCAATTGCAAAGAGCAGGACAAGGGTGAGTGAGATAAGCTCCAGTTCCCAGTATTGTGAGTCCCCACTTTCTGAGACCTACATGATCTAGACTTTGCAAGGAGCAAGCTGAGTTACAGAGGCAGGAGAAGGAAGTAAAATTTTAATTTTTCCTCTTCAAACTATGTGACTTAATTTTAAGGACTTAATCATTTGTCTAAGTCCTTTCTTATTCCCACAGCAGCTATCATCTTCATCTTTCTTGTCTCTCCATTTCTGGGACATTAGATAGTTTGCCAATCCCCTCACACTTGATTTTGAATTTCCACCGCCCATATTTTCTTTTTCTCCAGAATCTAACTTTTTCTTTCTTAAATCTAAAGCACTCTCTAGAGTCCACCTGTTCCAAGAAGCATTTCCTAATTAACACTATCCCTTCACTGATCAGATAATTATACCTTCCTCAATTGATGGACATATCACCACTTTCTTTTATATTGTTAGGCCCTAGTAATAGTGTCTATTTAAATAGATTTAAATAAACATTTAATAGGTATCTAAGATATATTTTAAAGTATATTTAATAAACAAAGTGAAGAAGGAATTCATAGGGCCTGGACTCCACCTTAGGCCTGTTCGTGCTGATCATGCTTGGCTACTTTTCCAATGGACTCTGAACTCTGTGTTTAATGTCTATGAAAACAACAGAAGGATAAGACCCCCTCCAGACAGAGGAACCTTAAATATTGTATCTAGGTTACTCATCGCCTAAGAGAAAACATACACTAATCACCCCTTCCTCCAGACAGGCCATAAATTTTTCTGTATCAATCGGAGAGTAACCTCAGGTTTATTAATTATTGGCTAACTGTTTGACTGAGCACATGAGCACACAGCATGTGAATCACGGGGTTATTGGGATTGTATTTTCCTTGGTTTGTGTAAGTCTCAAGGAATTTGGAGTGGTGGGTTCAGACACGTACACATGGGGTATAAAAGATTTTCAGAAATGCTGGTCGGGGTCCTTGGCTAAGAGGAGACTCTGCCTTGGGCCCGCTGGTGTAATAAGCTGCACTCCACTATCTGCATTGCCCTCTGAGTGAGTTTGTTTCCTAGAACTCATGGCTACAACAAAAGGAGTCATAGAGGAGGAAAAGGAACACATTGGTAAAATCATATCCTGGGTCTTTCCTAGTATTAGGAGATAAAACTAAGTCAATATATTAAGTTTTTCTCTTCCAGTTGTCTCAGTAAAAGCCCTTTCTCCTTTAATCTATGTCCTGCAGTCATGATACTACACTATCAAAGATCTCATATATTTCAAGTTTAAGAAAGCCAACTGACCTAGATACTAGCTTCTTCTAAAGGAGCTATATCAGAACTCCCTGACACAAAAGACACTTCCATTTTACATTTCATATGAAAAGCAAATTACCATAGCAATTGACCTCAAAGAGCGCATAATGAATACAATGGTCAAAATCCAGCATATGTAACACTTGCTTTTTTTGCTTCTACAGTGTCACTTTTGAAACAAACCTTTCTTGACAATGGTTACTTAAAAAAAAATTCAATATATGCAATAAAAATACTTTGCACGTAGCATTTTGAAGTTCATCCTTTATATTCTATCTCTGGTCATGGTAGAACAGATCCTATATTCACAAAAATAGAGAAAAATTATCTGAATTAATAGAGGGGAACAGAGGTGGGAATATTCCAAAAAAATAAACCTCCCTCTCTCTCTTTAGAATATGTACACTTACGTATAGCTACACTTTTATTGGAGGTGTGCAAGTGTTACCTATGGAGTTTACAGTTAACTGGGATGCCTGGAGTGTTAATGTACACAGAGGACTTTTAATTAAGCAGAGTAGGTATTTATGTCGACAGGAAAGGAAATGCAAGACTTGCCAAGGAAAGTTAAGAGCTTCACATGTTTCCTATTGTAGATTGTTGATTTCTCACCCAAATCAGTAGAATATTTATGTAATCGGGGGGTTGTTTAAGGATAAATACACATCATCCAAAAAGGATAAGACATTCAGAGTTTTCAATATTTTCAGCTAGTTTTTAAACCAAGTAAATAGAAGCTAACCTCCATTTACACTTTGTCTTCTTCTAGCTCATCCATAAATCTGCTACAAGTTACACTAAACTGCTTGTTTTTCAATCCCAGCATTTGTCCTGGTGCTTTCTTATTATTTCACATTTTTTAATCCCTGGTTCTTGTGGTCTTTTCCTCCCCTTCCTCCTACTAAAAATCACCTAGAGTGAGGGGAGACAGATTTCTGTTGAGTTTTTCTGTGCCCTACTTCTGCAGCTGGCAGTGCATCCCCCGCTGCACTAAATCGACACTTCTGGAAGTAGCAGCTTCGAAGTGACTGACGAGAGCCATTGCTTGCCCAAGTGTCAATTTAGTGCAGCAGGGGATGGAGAGGCAGCTGCAGCAGGAGAGAGAACTTACTTCATACTTAGTAGACAATTGCAAAAATGCCAGAGGCAGGGCAACCTGGCTGGAGAACAGAAAGAATGAGAATAAGAAAGAGAAGAAAGGGAAGCAGAATATTGGGTGTGGGGAGAGGAAATCATTAAATTCATAGAAAAATAAAATTCAAAAGAAAAAGTGAAGGGAATTGCAAAGAAGAAAGAATTTAAGGTATTTTGTTCTGTGTGAAAGTCTCTCAGTCATGTCCAACTCTTTGTGACCCCATGGACTGTGGTCTGGCAGGTTCCTCTGTTAATGGAATTCTCCAGGCTCAATTCCTTCTCCAGGGGAATATTCCCAACCCAGGAAATGAACCCAGGTCTCTTGTGTTGCAGGCAGATTCTTTATCATCTGAGCTACATATTTTGTCCTAGGGTTATGTATTCCATTTCTTTACATTGTTAGGTAGGTAAAACAGGGAAAAGGAGTCCAAAATGGCGGTGGCTGCAAGACAAGGAAGGGAAAAGCCCGTGAAAATGAAACAAAAGAAGGTCCAAGGACCAGAGTGAGGACCTCAGGTAAAACAAACAACACTCCTGGCTGGCCCAATTTACATAAGACAGGCCCGGGGAGAGATAAACATATAAATGGAGGAGCCACAGGTAGCTCTCCCTCTCTCTCCAGCTGGGGTGCTCTTCTCCTCTGACTTTGGATTCACAAGTCCTCACGCCTCAAAGATGGATTTTCCTGCTATCTTCTAAATAAAATAGAGCTGTAACACTGATTTATCTAAGAGCTATAACATGGTCCATTCGAGACCTGAGAGCTGTAACACAGTCTATTCAAGACCTGAGAGCTGTGACAAGCCAAGGGGGCTTTAATGTCCGTCACTCCAAATCTTTGTTGCGATGAGACAAAGAATCAAGGAACACACACTCACGAGACATCTATGGTGCCGTGACTCGGATTTAACCTGGATGAAACAACCTCCACGTGGAAGAGGCCAAGCACAGCTGGAGCCCAACTCAGCAAAGCTCTCACGATAGAGGTGGAACACAAAGAAAATCCAGAGTGGGGGAAGGCCCATCATGCTGGAAACCAGGACAGCGAAAAGCCCACGTGGCCTGGTCTCAGATCCCAGAAGACCTCCAGTTAAGGTAAGAGGTCCTCGCTCCTCTGGCTGGAGGGACATGCCTAACAAAATCTTAATTCCTTTACAATCTCCATGAACCTCCTGTGAACAGGCGGGCAGCAGGGGGCACAACTGAGGGACTCTGAAGAGGCTGCTCCTCAGTATGTCCCAAAGGTGCTATCTCCTGAGCCCTAGTAGCTGTTACACAAGCCGGTGGGGGTTCTTCTGTCCTTTCTCTTCTCTGTGCCAAGGATCAGACCAAAAAAACTGTGAGCACCGGTCAGATATTTAGCAAATTTTCTGGCGGGCTATGAAGGGGATTCCTTGGCACGTTTTTCCCATTGCTTTTTCCCTCCTGACCTTCACCTCTCTCCCAAAACTCAAGCCTGGCCAGAACTAATAAAGCTCAGGCTCTGAGGTCTCATTACAAAAATTCATTGAGAGTCAAAGCGATAGATAAGAGGTAGGCTTGTTAAGATTCAGAGAAAAGCGCTGCACTCTACAGGGTACTGGCCATGGAAAGCGGCCTGGCTAAGTTTTGTGAGGAGGGTGAATTCATATGCTAATGAGTGGGAGGATCATCCCAGCCATTGGGGAACCACCCACTCCTCCATCTCTTTCACAGTGCCTTGGAGCTGTCCTGCCACCTCTGGGTGTGTCTGTTGGCTTCTAGATTGGGGATTCAAGTTTACTTGATTTTGACTTGTCATCTTAGATCCAATTGATTTCAATTGGTTTACATTATACCCTTGTGCTATGTCATTCTTTCAAAGGTTGTGCTCTGCCCCCTTCCCTCCTGTTTCATGCTCTTTTCCTTAGCCCCATCCAGACCCACAAGGTTGCCTCTACAATCTTCTGGAAAGACAACCAGAAAATAGCTGGCCTTGGGAGGGAAATACTCTATAATATCCAACCCCCTAATCCTACCCAGCACTGGTCACTCTGGAGTCTTTGGGGACGCCCAAACTCCAGTCTGGGGGCATCGCAGGAGGTCATCACGCCTTGACCTGCCTAGGGATCTGGTCCTCAAAAGGTTGTCACGCCTCAACCTGCTCGGGGACCCAATTCTAGGGAGGCCGTCATGCCTCGGCCTTCCCCGGGGACTCGAGCTCTAGGAGGCTGTCCTGCCTCAGCCTGCCTGGGGATCTGCACCCTGACCCGGGGATGCCTGGCTCTCAGGTTGCAACAGTTCTGGGTAGGATAAGCTTCAAAAAGATTCACCCCTAAGGAAGTCCACTCAAAAAATCGAAAGAGGTCTTTTTCTTTTCTCCCTGTCATGACTGTCTTTCAAATGGGAAATAACCAATCTACTTCCCAGCAGATGCCCTTGAGGTGCAACCTTAATAACTGGAAGCTGTTCGACCCTCTAGCTCTAAGAAGTCGCTTGAAATTCTTTTGTGCCACTGCGTGGCCACAGCATCCACTGAGGGACAAGGAACACTGGCCTGAGGATGGGGCTTTAAATTACAATACCATCCAGCAATTAGAATTATTCTGTAAAAGACAAGGGAAATGGACAGAGATCCCCATGTCCAAATTTTCTTCCGACTAAGAGATATGAAGAAACTCTGTCATACGGATTGTTGTATGCCCTAAAAGTGAGCCCACTAGGCAAATGGTGTTAGGCACAGGCAACCAAGAAAAGGAACCCCCTTGTGAAGGCTCACCTCCCACAGCTCCTGAGTTGCCTGGTGCTTTTTTCTTGTATCCAAACATGCCCCCATATATGGGAGCACCCCCTCCACAAAAGCCAGCCAGGTTGAGTATGTCCCTTAGTTGAAACGGGAGGAGAATTCGGACCAACCTGGATCCATAAGCCCTTCTCCCTCTTAGAACTAAGACAAATCAAACAAGACCTGGGAAGCTATACAGATGACCCAGGCAAATATATAGATACATTCCAACATATTACCTTGGCCTTTGACTTGACGTGGAAAGACATCATGGTCATATTTAGTCAAACTTTATCTGACCCTGAACATACTAGGGTCTTAAAGGAGGCCTGGAGGTATGTAACAGGGGAAACTGCAGTCCCCTCCTCTGATCCTAATTGGAATTATAATGACCCCGAGCACATCTGGGGAAAAGATCATTTTCTGATCTGTGTGAAGGCAGGACTGAAAGCAGCCCAGCAGAACGTAATTAGCTATGCCCGGCTCTCAGCAATAACTCAGGAGCCCAATGAGAACTCCATTGCCTTTCTGGAAAGGCTAAAAGAGGCACTCCAAAAGTTTACCAATCTGGACTTAGACTCTTACGAGGGACAGGTGATTTTAAAGGACAAATTCCTGTCCCAATGTTCATCAGACATCAGAATTAAGTTACAAAGTCTACAACAGCAGGACCCTGCTGCCTCTTTAGATGAGATGGTCCAGACAGCCACCAATACCTTTTATAACAGAGAACAGGAGAAGGAGGTCAAGACCCAGGAGAGGGAGAGAAAGAAAGAGACAAGCCATGCCCAGATGCTGGCCACCCTCCAGAAGAGCCCTATGGCAAACCTTGAGTCCTTAAAGGACAAATGCCTGATCTGCAGATGGGTGGAGCATTGGGCCAAAGAGTGTCCAAACCATGACAAGTCTCCTAGAATGGCTTGCCACAAATGCCATCAACTGGGATATTGGGTGGCACTCTGCCCTAAGGACCCAAGAGCCTCAAGGTCAAGCGCCAAGCCTATCCTCAGTTCAAGAAGACTGAGCGGCCCACTCCAGCCAGCCCGCCTGTCACAGATAACCACCATGGGGCTGGAGCCAAGGGTGTAACTGGATGTGGCAGGTAGGTCCAAGAATTTCTTGGTGGACACAGGGGCTACATACTCTGTCTTGATCTCCTACTCTGGAGATCAAACCTATACCATTTTGTGTGCTACAGGAAAAGCAACTACTAAAAGATTCACCCGAGCACTTTGTTGCTGAGATGGACAAATATTTTCCCACCAGTTTCTGGTGGTCCCTGAGTGTCCTACTCCCTTATTGGGAAGCAATATACTCACTAAACTGGCGACCACCCTTGTGATGGGAAGTTTTTCAGCCCCTAGAGCCCTGCAGCTCCTGGTTGCTACTGAAGAACCCATTACAACTTCAGTAGAGAGGGACCAAAAACTATGGGGAGACAAAATTAACCTCCAAGTGTGGGAGCAGGGGATTCCTGGATGAGCCCACCACGCTGAACCGGTCATCATTGTCCTCCGGGATCCCACTCGGTTTCCTAACCGGAAACAATACCCTCTCAAAAGAGAAGCCGAGGAGGGACTACAGCCTTTAATAAATACATCCCTTGCTTGTGGGCTATTGGTCCCCACCAGTTCACCATGTAACACCCCAATCCTCTCAGGAAAAAAAAAAAAAAAGACAACCTGGCAAATGGTTCAAGGTCTCCAGATCATAAATGAAGCTGTAGTCCCCCTCCATCCCACAGTACCCAATCCCTATGTAATCGTGGGAGAAATCCCACCCAGTGCCAAGTGGTTTACAGTCTTGGATCACAAAGATACATTTTTTGCATACCACTGGCTAAAAAATCCCAATATCCTTTTGCTTTTGAGTGGGAGGCCCCAGGAGAAAAACATCAACAGATGACTTGGACAGTATTACCTTAGGGCTTCAGAGATAGCCCCCACCTGTTTGGACAGGCCCTTAGCCGGGATCTCCTAGATCTGGACCTGGGACCTAGTCAGAAAATATTACAATATGTAGATGACCTACTAATCTGCTCTTCAGATGAAAAAAGTGCCCAACAACATGCAATTCAGGTTCTAAACTTCTTGGCAGAAAGAGGATATAAGATCTTCCGTGCTAAGGCACAGATGGTTGAGACAAAGGTCATTTACCTGGGAGTTCAGATTACACACAGATCCAGGAGGCTGTCCTCTGATCCGGTACAAGGACTCCTCCAATTGCCCTCCCCCACGACTCGAAAACAATTGCGAGCTTTCCTGGGGATAACTGGATATTGTAGAATCTGGATACCCAACTATGGTCTAATTGCCCAGTCCTAATATGAAAGCTTAAAGGGATGAGATGATTCAATTCCACTGATATGGGGAACTCCTCAAAAGAAGGTAGAGGCTACACTAAAACAGGCCTTAACTCAGGCACCTGCTTTGAGGTTGCCAGACCAGAAAAAGCATTCCAACTTTATATCCGTGAAAGAGAGGGAATAGCCTTGGGAGTGTTAACTCAAAGGTTGGGATCTGAGCCCCAGCCTGTAGCTTACTTATCCAAAAAGCTCGATCCAACTACCTGAGGCTGGCCTCCCACCTTTGAATTCTTTCAGCCATTGCAATCATGATAGAAGATGCTTTAAAACTCTCCTTTGGGGGCAAACTAACTATTTTTACCAGCCACCAAGTAAAACAACTCCTAAATGGGAGAAGCCATTTATGGGTGTCTAATCAAAGAATCCTCAGATATTAAGTAATGCTGATGGAAAATCCAGACCTCACTATATCCCCTTGTGAGGTTCTTAACCCAGCCACCCTCCTGCCTACTCCCGAGGGCTCTCTCCCCTTTCAATCTTGTCTAGAAACCTTGGACCACTGGACAAAACCCCGAGAGGGATTGTCAGAGGATCCTCTGACCAATCCTGAGGAAATCTGGTACACTGACAGAAGCAGCTTTGTCTTGGATGGAGAAAGAAGAGCCGGGTATGCAGTAGTCTCCAATTTTGAGACCATAGAGGCTAAGCCCCTGCCACCAGGTACTTCAGCCCAATTAGCTGAGCTCATAGACCTGACTCAAGCTTTAGAGCTGGGAAAAGGAAAAAGAATAGCCAGTTACACTGATTCAAAGTATGCCTTTCTGGTGCTACATGCACATGCGGCTATTTGGAAAGAAAGGGGCCACTTGACCACCCAAGGGTCCCCAATCGAATATGGTGATCAGATTCTTCAACTCTTGGAGGCAGTCCATCTGCCCACTGAGGTTTCAGTCTTCCACTGTAAAGGACACCAAAAAGGGAGCACAGAAGTGGCACAAGGGAACCAAGCAGCTGACCAGGCAGCTAGGAGAGCAGCATTACAGAACCATGACCTAATAGGGATTGCCACCTTAGTTCCACAGACTAATTTGCCAGAAACTCCTTCATATACTGAAGGTGAGACTCTTAAAGCTAAGAGCGAGGGCTTTCAAGAAGATCATATGGGGTGGCTCCAAAAGGAGGGACTCCTTTTTCTGCCTGGGAACCTCCAATGGAAGTTGGTTAACTCCTTACATGCCACTACTCATTTAGGAAAAAAAGGCCCTCCAAAGATTACTAGAAAGGTCCTTCAGAGGAACAGGCTTCCAAACAACTATAAGACAGGTGGTCTCCTCTTGTCCCACTTGCCAGTTAAACAACCCCCAAGGAGCTCGAAGACCCCAGCTGGCCAGGCCCATCCAACGATGTGGGGCCTACCCAGGAGAGGACTGGCAGATGGACTTCACCCAGATGCCAGTTTCTCAAGGGTATAAATACCTATTAGTCATGATAGACACATTCACAGGATAGATTAAAGGCTTTCCTACCCGGACTGAGAAGGCTGAGGAGGTGGTAAAAAAACTGCTCCATGAAATCACTCCAAGATTTGGTCTGCCCACGTCATTACAAAGTGACAATGGGACATCATTTACTTCCAAGGTCACCCAAGGGGTCTCAAAAGCATCGGGCATTACTTATTATCTCCATTGTGCCTGGAGGCCTCAATCTTCAGGAAAAGTAGAAAGAGCCAATCAATTCTTAAAATCAGCAATAAAAAAGATAATCCAGGAGACCTCCCTGGGTTGGAAGGAGGCTTTACCGATAGCTCTCCTCTGCACTTGCATTGCCTCTAAGGAACAGCTTGGTCTTAGTCCTTATGAGATGCTGTATGGGAGACCTTTTGTTTATGTCAATGACCTCTTCCTAGATCCAGAGGTTCAGACCCTCCAGTCTTATACTATGGCCATTGAGCAATTCCAGCAGGATATACACTTGGTATGGACCAGGACCCAGAGATTCTAAGGAGTCACCACTATATGCTCCAGGGACTCAAGTCCTAATTAAAGTCTGGAAAGATGGGTCCCCAAAAGCTCAACTCCAGCCCACATGGAAGGGCCCCTACACTGTAATACTTTCTACCCCCACAGCAATCAAGGTACCAGGACATGACTCCTGGATTCACTACTCATGAGTCAAGCCATGGAAGAAGACAGAAGAGGATGCTCAATACACCTATGAGCCCCTGGGAGATCTCAGATACCTATTTAGGACTACCAATGAGTGTCATTCTAATGAACACCCCCAAAATCTAGTTTCTGGGGATAAGATTTCTCAGGATAGCTCTAAACAGCCAACACAGCTTGACAGAGATTGTACTCTAAAACAGACAGGAGTAGATCTTCTGATCTCTGAACAAGGAGGGACCTGAGCCATCCTGGCAATGTAAATTTAAAATTGACTAATGTCCCTACTAGTCCTTGTTATGCTATATTGATGATGCTTATGATAATTCCATGTACTGGCAGTTGTCTAACCTGTTTTGTCTCTGCTCAGGACAACAAGCTGCAACAAGCAGTGCCAGTTCAACAAAGATAGAAAACTACAGCCGACCATGAAAAATATCACACACCCTTAGATGGACACCACTATAAGGACTCTGAGACTTGAGACTAACAAGAGAGGGAGGCCTAATACCCCTCGCCATCCCAGTTCAGCAGGAAGTAGCCAGAAAGACCTCTATGCCCCTATTCCCAAAGAATTGGGCCTCCCATCTCTTGAGGGAGGAATCTTAGGTAGGTAGAACAGGGAAAAGGAATCCAAAATGGTGGTGGTTACAAGACAAGGAAGGGAAAAGCTCATGAAAATGGAATAAAAGAAGGTCCCAAGACCAGAGTGAGGACCTCAGGTAAAACAAACAACACTCCTTGCTGGCCCAATTTTCATAAGACAGGTCCAGGGAGAGATAAACATATAAATGGAGAAGCCAAAGGTAGCTCTCCCTCTCTCTCTCCCGTGCTAGGGTGCTCTTCTCCTTGTGACTTTGGATCGATGAGCCCTCACACCCCGAAGATGGATTTTCCTGCTATCTTCTAAATAAAATTGAGCTGTAACACTGATTTGTCTAAGAGCTATGACATGGTCCATTCGAGACCTGAGAGTGGTCTATCCAAGGCCTGAAAGCTGTGACACGCCGAGGGGGCTTTAATGTCCCTCACTCCAAATCTTTGTTGTGATGAGACAAAGAATCAAGGAACATATACTCGCGTGACAGCATTTAGAAATACTTTTTGAAAGGAAGACAAATAACCAAATAATTAAATCTACAAATTTGAAGCTGAGTGCTTACTACCAAACTGGTTGACTGTTTTACAAGGATTGATTCAGTGCTCATGGCTCACCAAGAATATGAGGGAAAAAGGCAAAGAAAACACTCTGAGGCTTGTAACTTGTGGAGCAATGTGCATTCTCAACACAGAAAAAAGAGGAAAATTAATTAAGAGTTGAAAAACATGATGATTCACTATAAATAGGCTTTTGCTTAAAGCTCAACATTCAGAAAACAAGGATCATGGCATCCGGTCCCATCACTCCATGAGAAATATATGGGGAAATAGTGTCAGACTTTATTTTCTTGGGCTCCAAAATCACTGCAGATGGTGACTGCAGCCATGAAATTAGAAGATGCTTACTCCTTGGAAGAAAAGTTATGACCGACCTAGATAGTATATTCAAAACAGAGACATTACTTTGCCAACTAAGGTCTGTCTAGTCAAGGCTATGGTTTTTCCTGTGGTCATGTATGGATGTGAGAGTTGTGAAGAAGGCTGAGCACTGAAGAACTGATGCTTTTGAACTGTAGTGTTAGAGAAGACTCTTGAGAGTCCCTTGAACTGCAAGGAGATCCAACCAGTCCATTCTGAAGGAGATCAACACTGGGATTTCTTTGGAAGGAATGATGCTAAAGCTGAAACTCCAGTAGAGAAGACTCTTGAGAGTCCCTTGAACTGCAAGGAGATCCAACCAGTCCATTCTGAAGGAGATCAACCCTGGGATTTCTTTGGAAGGAATGATGCTAAAGCTGAAACTCCAGTACTCTGGCCACCTCATGCGAAGAGTTGACTCGTTGGAAAAGAGTCTGATGCTCGGAGGGATTGGGGGCAGGAGGAGAAGGGGACGACAGAGGATGAGGTGGCTGGATGGCATCACGGACTTGATGGACGTGAGTCTGAGTGAACTCCGAGAGATGGTAATGAACAGGGAGGCCTGGCGTGCTGTGATTCATGGGGTCGCAAAGAGTCTGACACAACTGAGTGACTGAACTGAACTGAAGATACTACCATCTTCCATTTTCTTTTTTATTTTAATATACTATGAACATTGCTAGTCATATTCACAGTGATATATCTGGAACACATATTTCAATAGACACTACACCCTTGGTAGTGGCTGCTAATGCTTCTTGACTTAAAAACAGATATTTCTAAACTCTTGTTGAGAAAGATTTACAGTTGCTACACACATGTACATATGTATATGTGTATGGGCATATACAAATTAATCCACAAGAAATGTTTAATCTGCACTTTCTTGTTTCTTTAAGATATCATAGTTGTAGCCAACTGCCAGCTCCCTCAAAAACAGAATAAATATTAAAAAATGCTTTCTGAAGTTCATTTGGTGATCCCAAAGAATTGATGATGAAACAACTGAAGTCAGTCCAAAATGACTACTTATGTCCATTTGACTGAATCAACCATCTTGTTATTCAAATCAGATCAGTTTGCATGTACAACTGCTGATGATTCATGGAAATGTAATTTTTACTTGAGTTGAAGCCATTAATTAGATCAATATTTCTAAAATATACTCCACAAAGATGTTGTTTCAGTATCAAACCACTTAGAGAAATCCTGTGAACTCTGGAGTTTTTATATTGGTGGCCTGAACAGAAAGGGAAATATCTATAAAACTTTACATTTTAAAAGGCATTCTTGCTAAGCCACTTCAGTCATGTCTGACTCTTTGTGACCCTATGGACTGTGGCCCTCCACAATTCTGTATCCATGAGATTTTTCAGGCAAGAATACTGGAATGAGTTGCTATTTCCTCTTCCAGAGGATCTTCCTGACCAAGGGATCCAACCCCCATCTCTTATATCTCCTGCATTGGCAGAAAGGTTCTTTACAACTAGTGCCACCTAGGAGTAACAGTTATAAATTAATATAAAATAGGTCAAATTGTCCTCATGTATAAATATATTCCTAGATATGGAAAAGATCAGAAACTACTACGTTCTGTCCAGAAAATAAAACTTGTTGAATACACGTTCCAGCCAATAAAGAGATTAATCTAAATAAATAAATAAATAAATAAAGAATTGCTGTGATAATGGGGGCTCATCATGTAGTCATTTAAATGTAAAATTTAAGTATAAAATATTTTTAATGTTTTTCAAGGAGTAAAACATTAAAAATAAATAAAACTTCAAAAGTAAATTGGAAAAATATAAAATTAATAAAAATAAAAATAGAAATATGAAATGTCA